>JAJONR010001951.1:0-82629 GCA_029582245.1 Solanum etuberosum | reverse complement strand
CCTCTTTCCAACCCTTTTAACAACTAATAGAAGTGTTTCTCTATTTAAACACTTCTATTTTTCTTTCCACCACCAATGAGGGAGAAATGCCTTTTCTTAAAGCATAAGAGAATCTTTTCCAATTCCTCTTTTTATCTTCCCTCCATTTCCTAATAACTCTTGCTATACCCAACAATCCCCCACATTAATGGATAATGGTCATAACATAAAGGAATGCACGGACGAGTGTGTACTTTACAAGCAAGGATCAATTGCATCTGGATAAGTAGGTTTCCCCTTGGACTTTTCGTAGTGAACATATGTCAGATATACTCAGTCAATCGATAGATGCGATATCTTTGAACCTCTACCTTGGCTAAACACCCCCACACTTTGAAATATTTCAAGTTGGGTTTCCTTCCTTTCCATAACTCATATGGAATCGATTGCGTTTTGCTATGGGGTACCCTATTGAGTATCTTGTTAGCCGTAAGGATGGCTTCCCCCCACAGGTTTCGCGGTGAACCAGAACTGATTATCAAGGCATTCATCATTTTCTTTAATGTTCTGTTCTTCCGTTCCGTCAAACCATTTGACTGTGGTGTATAGGGTGCAGTAGTCTGATGAATAATACCATATTCCAAACATATCTCTGCAAAAGGAGATTCGTATCCTCCACCCCTATCACTCCAGATCATTTTTATTTTTAGATTCAATTGATTTTCCACTTCATTTTTGTATTGCTTAAATGCATCAATTGCTTCATCCTTAATATTAAGCAAATATACTCTTACGAGACTTCTTTTCGGCGGTCTTGTTATCTTCCTCAATCTTGAGACGAATTACAAGATCTTCAAGCTTCATTTTCTTATGTTTGTGCTCTAGATAATTCTTGAAGTCGTTCCACGAAGGAGGTAACTTATCAATCATTGAGCCACTTGAAACGCTTCATTAACTACCATGTCCTCATCAATCAGATCATGGAAAATAAGTCGAAGTTCCTGCACTTGTGATCCAACAGTTTTACTATCTGACATTTTATAGTCTAAAAACTTTGCGACCACAAATTTTTCAAGCATGCATCTTCTGTCTTATATTTCTTCTCAAGTGCATCCCACAATTCTTTCGAAGTTGTCATTACACTGTAGACATTATATAAGTCATCCTCTAAAGCACTTAGAATGTAGCCTTTACATAGGAAGTCTGCATGTTTCAATGCTTCAATAATCATGAACTTTTCTCTGTCTGACATATCAGTAGCAGGCACTGGAGTTTCTTCATTGGTAAATTTCTGCAGACCAAGAATGGTAAGCAAGAAAAATACCTGTTGCTGCCATCCTTTGAAATTCACACCAGAGAATTTTCCCGGTTTCTCTGCTGGTGGTACATCATTTCGGGTTGGTGCAGCAACATCCACCGTAACATTATTGTTTGCCATTTCAGAATCAGAATCTGTAATACACAGAAATCGATACAAATGGCTCAGTAAGCAATAACTTAAGTTGCAACTTAATAGGAGTATAAAACTACGAAGGTTTTTGTCTCCACCAGAAACACAAACACAGATTAAAAAAAATAGAATAATTTCCTTAAGATTGTTGCCCAATCTGTATTTAAAACAGTACTACTAATTATAACAAACTTTGAAGAAACACGAAGTTACCAAAGTTTAATGAACCAGTGAAGAACAAAAATTAATTCACAAAATTAAAATCTGAAAAAATGTACCAGAATCTGGAAAAATAAAATGGAAAGAAGATCAAGCCCACTGAATGCACAGTGTCCCCTTAAGGAAATTATTCCCCTCTAGTATCCGAGGTTTGATTTGGAATATGTCCTCCCAAGATAGAATGATCTCAATCACCAGTGTATTGATACCCAAAACGCTGGTGTCAGCAAGCCACTCAATGGCAGTAAATTACACGAAGAAAATTTGTGCAGCAGAAGAAGAAGAAATCAGAAATTTTCGTAAGTAAAAAGTCTGAAGAACCACTGGTATTTATAGGCAAGAGGAACTGTTTCTGAAAGGTTGCAACCTTTCAAAAACCACACGACCATTTATGAAAGTTTGCAACCTTTCAAACGGTTATGGCTGTTCCTGAAAGTTGCAACCTTTCAGAACAGTCATCTCCAACGACGGGAAATTCAAATTAAAACGAGAAAGTGTTCTAAATAAAATGGGTCGCTCAAATCCGAGTCGGGTCGGAGCGTTTCGGTTAATTAACTAAATAATTAAAACGTTTTGGTTATTTAATTTAATTTAATTAAGTAAATAATTAAAACAAACTTTGTCCAAAAATAATCTCTCGATCGATCATTTTCCAAAGCCAAAGCCAAAGCCGAGCGACGACGACAACGACGCGAGGGGGTACCTCTTTCCAACCCTTTTAACAACTAATAGAAGTGTTTCTCTATTTAAACACTTCTATTTTTCTTTCCACCACCAATGAGGGAGAAATGCATTTTCTTAAAGCATAAGAGAATCTTTTCCAATTCCTCTTTTCATCTTCCCTCCATTTACCATTAACTCTTGCTATACCCAACACTTATAACACCACACTGACAGTACAAACATATCAAGCCAATTAGTCAAGCTAAAACTACTTAATCCATCTTACAACTATTTTTTGCATTAAGCATTAGACCAATAATTTCAACTACCTCGGCTGAAAGAGTCAAGTTAATTTCAAGAAACAAAGACAATTATGAATGAACTAAAAGCTCCACCGTACTTACTAATTGTGGTTAAGTTGTACAGACTCTTCAGTTATGATGATGCACCCATATCGAATTTCGCAAAATACACTATTTTTGGAGAATTTAGCGCGCACCCATCCACATTTTTGAAGAGTCCAAACAACATAATATTATGGTACTTGAAACTTTGAATAACTATGACGGAATGATATAACATTACAAAAGTAAAGTTTGAAACCGCACCAATCACCTTTGGTAGGTTGTCAACAACTATTTGTTAAATGTTTGTTCAATAGTCTGAAGTTTCAAAGACATTCAACGTTAAAATATGATGGATAAAGCTTTGTGTAATATTTCACCTAAGACACATTCTTCTTTGTTTGTACCGAAAAGAGAAATTTTTGTGACAATGAAATCTTCAAAATATATATATATATATATATATATATATATATATTTTTTTTTTTTTTTTTGAGGTAGAGAGACTACAAAGAGCGTACCTGGGGCTATTAACACTAATAAATATTCATACTCGTTTGGCACTCTTGTTAGTTGTCTTGGCGGAACCAAAATACTTGATATGCTGGAAATTTGAAGCATATTACACTTGTGGTAGTGAGTTTGAATATAAATAAACATTTTCTATTAAAGCTATTTTACAATGATATGATGCAAGCCTGTGAGAAAATACTACATCTACCCAAAAAGAAACTGAGCATTATAACCTTAAGGCATCATCTACGTATTTTCCAATTTATGCAACCATAAATAATTTTCAAGAAAAAGGTACTTTAATGGCAGAGCAATTTTTTTTTTTGAAAGAATCACATATCTTTTTGCTTTGGGCCAAATTGATCCAAAATAAATTGAAAATTACTACTAAATAGCACCAAGAAAATTGACTGAGCTAGTACACTTCTTAATGTTGTGTTTAGTAACTGAATGCTCTCTGTTGGTGTATTATATACCCCAATAAGTTGCATTATATATTTCAAAATCGCTGAAATGTAATAATGAATTTTATTATATTACACCAGTATGTTATATTCTACATGCACTATATAGACAACAACAACATACACACAGTAAGTGAAGTCTAGGCCACCAAAAAGACTAGACCACACAAATTTCAATTTTATTTTATTGATGTGTTTTATTTTGTCTCCAAAACATCTAAGAATCCTCTCTTTTTAATATTGTCCACCAAATCCTCTTCTTCTTTATGATGCTCAAGTTGTTCCAACACAACTATTAACAATAACTCCTTGTTGAGTATAACTTTGTCCATTTTTAGACTACATTTTCCAAAGATGTGAGCCACCAAAAAATGATACCACCAAATCCTCTTCTTCTTTTGTCACGATCCAAAACGAGTCATGAGTGACACCCACACTTAACCTCATATGTGGGTGAACCAATGAATTCAACCCCAACTTATATTTGTTGTTCGACTTACGAAATACTAACCATAACGCGGAAGCTCAAATCTTATTAATGTAAGGAACACAAATCCACTAAGGTCTATTAAATATAGTTTTCCAAAACCTGAAAGTCATCACATCAAGGACATCTAATCTCCAAATACTAAGTCTAAGAGTATCGAAGACACCAAAATAAATGAATAAAGTAATTTGTGTCCAAAAACTAAAGACATCATGCCATGATCGAGAGAATCCAACATGAGCTCGGATGAATAGCTCACCCTAGAATCTGATGTGCTGGAGACTGGCTAGAGCTGAGGGTGAGTCGAAGTCGCTAGTACACTCATTGCACTCCACAAAAGAAAAACGAAGAAAATACAAGTAGGGGGTCAGTACAGGGCAACATGTACTGAATAGATATCATTGGCCGACTCAAAATAGAAACCAATATGCATAAAGTAATAACATGAAATCAACTATAGCACTTAGCAGGTGACAAACAACAAACAACATGAACAAGTGACAACAACACTGAAGCAAGTACATAATCAATCCACAATATCAGGAACACACATGAGGACTCAGGCCTCCACGCCACAGTCTTTTGGAAAATTGGGTTCTTTGAGATTGAGTACATTAAGTTAATTCGATATGTTTCCTTTAATGTTATCGTGCCAGAACGTGACACCCGATCCAATAATATCGTGTCGATACCCGATCCAATAATACCATGTCGGAACGTGACATCCGATCCAATAATATCGTGTCATAACGTGACACCCGATCAAAATTCACTGTTAATTTATTTTTCATTCTTTATCATCTCTTTCCACTTCTTAACAATATTTCATTAAGCCTTCTTTATTCAAGGCATCACTTTAATAGAACAAGTTCAAGATTATGGATTTCGCGGTCTTGGGATTACAAACCAATCACAACAACACATATATTATCCAAACCACAACAACCAAGTACATAGAAAAATTCACAATATAACTCAATGACTATCAATCGCTATTAAGAGTCTATCTATCACATAGAATAAACCATAACCTACCTCCACCGAAGAACCGAAGTCAAGCAAGCTACTTCCCAATGCTTTTCCTTTCCTCAATGCCTCAAAACATTTCCAATCTATCAAGTATACAATACTCGTAAGTAAACACGCTCAATTCTATAATTAAGTTTCAATCGTGATCTTAATTAATAGGTCAAATCCTAATTACTTAAATTCAAGCTTAGAGTTAAGTCTTAATTCCTCCAAATAATATAGCTCTAATAAAATTCATATAATACAATACACCTAATATTTAATTATTTATATCAATATATCAATACTTAAATCATAATGTGATAGATTTAAGAAAACAAGGACCGAAGCCACCTATTACAATTGACCGTGTCGACATTACTGTGCAGGAAAAACAAGCTTTTAGACTTAATCTAACACCAAATCACTTTGCCATTAATTTTCCACTAAAACTCTGTCAGCACTTGGACCAAAATATGCCTAAGAAGTGCCATAATGAGATGTTCTCAACCTTAAACATTGTCAGCACTTAATTTTATCCGCTCCCAATATTATTCCCTCACAATTCAATTACGCCGTAATATAATTTCCAACTTTTCTAATTCAATTTATATAATTTCCTTTCACAACCCACAATATTGTAATAATAAAACAAATATGACATAAACCAATAACATAATAATTAAATAATGGAACCTCCTACCGATCAAACATTGTTCACTTGAAGCCGTCGTCGGCCCTTCCTCTTTGTTCACACCGCTTTCTGTTATTTTTCTTTTCCCCTCTTTTCTTTTCTTCTACAGATTATTTTACTACCCTAATTATTATACATGACTAATTATAAAAGTGGTGAAAGTGGATCACTACTAATTTTAATGCTATTTTATTTAACCACCAACTAAATTAATTACTAAAATTACCCCATTAATTATATAATTATAGTTACGAATAGTCCAAAATACTCATTTAAAATCTATAAAGAGAGTTTTTTTATAAAATAAAAAGCTCCAGTACTCAAAATGACCTAATGGGTCGTTACATCAGATACCAATTTACCCATCATTCCTCCTCGAACGATCAAAACAAGGCGAGGGTAAGCAAAGGTACCTGAATTGACAGAAAAATATGGATATCTTTTGTGCCTATCATCCCCAGTCTCCCAAGTAGACTCTTCAACTAGACGATTCTTCTAGTGGACCTTTATAGATGCAATCTCCTTTGACCTCAACTTGTGGACCTACCTATCTAGAATATCTATAGGCTCCTCTCATAAGACAAAATCTCATCAAGTAGAACTCAATCCCAACGAATAATGTAGTTTCCATCACCATGATAGTTCTTTAACATAGATATATGTAACACCGGGTGCACTCCTGACAATCCTGGAGGCAAAACCAATTCATAGGTCACCTCCCCACACGCTTAAGAACTTTGAACGACCCAATAAACCTCGGATGAAGCTTAACTCGCTTACCAAACTTTATCACACTTCATGGGTGAGACCTTTAGCAACACTTGCTCCCTTCATAGACTTCATGTCCTTGACCTTCCGGTCTGCATACTCCTTCTACCTACTTTAAGGTGCTAGAAGCTTATCTTGAATGAATTTCACCTTCTCTAATGATTCCCTCAAAATATCAGTACCCAAGGTCTCAACTCAAATGCATAAACCCAATCAATTGGAGACCTATACCTCCTCCCATACAATGCCTCAAATGGGATCATCTCAATACTCGAATGATAACTATTATTATATGTAAACTTAACTAACAACAAAAATTAATCTCAATAACCACCAAAGTTAATCGTACAGGAGTCTGCAACATGTTCTCAAGTACCTTGACATAACCATCAGGAAAAATCTTTTCTCACATAACCAAGATAAAATCTTGAATCAATACTGGGTACAACCATAAGTAAACCTGAACCAACCACCACATACTCATAATGCACAAACCATGATAGATATTATCAATATTTCAGTCTCACAACATAAACTTTCCGCGAGCTTAAGTTATAAAAATCTGATAGTTAGACATCAAGTACTCATCAAGGTAGAATCGAACTTATCTAATCCAAAGAAGAAAATGATCAAGTAACAATCCATCGAGCGATACACCCAAGCATACAGAACCTCTAACAACACTATCGAAATGCTAGATTAGTAGTTGTGATTGTAGATAACCCTTAAGAATGGTAGTTTTAGACCCAATGATCCCCATATTCAACCACACATAATCGAAACATGACTTCGATGATTAGATGAATATTAAGACTGCCGGACAATTGTAAATACTCATGGTAGCTCTCATATAAATTCTCATAAATAAGGTGGTATATGTAGAACCACTGGAATACTTCAACAGCTCCAAGACAACACTAAATATGTCATCTGAGATAACCAAGTCTGCCCAAACATCCTATCCAACCAAGAGGACATCACAGGATCGATACACTGGATCCACCACTAGGGATCCACCCACAAAAGTAAAAACACGCATGGGCATAGCTAGTGAATCATACTCCATGGGCATAGGTAGTGAATCATACTCCAAATCATGTACAAAATGAAATAGATTGTTACATAAGAATGTACGGAATAAAGGTTGAATAATACTAAATGTTTTCCTCTAAAGAGCCCATACCGACCATTTCCATTCAGTTGACTACACATACTCTTCATATCATTCCACTGAAGCCCACACTTTCAATACTAACAACCACCATAACCACTACAGACATTTACCTTACTCTAAACCAACACTTTCAAGTGAAATCCTTCTTTAGGTCTTTTAACAATCAAAAGTAACAAACTTTATGACCCAAACCATGCATAAGTCATTTCAAATCATTAATACCCGATGCAATCGATCATTTCTTACCTTACAATTCCATACTTTGAAAAAAATATACTACCATGAATATATACTTACAATGAAAAATTTGAATTGTGAATCCAATTGTGTAACTCAATAACCTTATCTATCAACATTAGCCCATACCTTAAAGATTTTTATGAATTCATGTACCTTATCTTATCCTTGATCGCCTCTCCATCGACCTTACCATATTCTTCGCTAAAAATCAACCATACTCATTACCAAACTCAAAACAACAAAAGAACTTATCATCACACTTGAGCTGAACATCAGTACATGTAACACCCCAAATCTGAAAGAGGGCACCATATCAGATTTTAGCATTTTCCAGGTGCCATCCACAGTGGCCAACCACGGCCCATGGGTTGAACCACAGACCGTAGGAGGGTCCGTGGATTGGCCACCCAAAATTTTCCAGGCCATAGACCACGATGGGACCTACCGACCATAGGTGGGACCACCCCCCGTGGTCCAGGAACCGTAGGTCAGGACAAAAGTCTTTGACCACTAACCACGGTCCACCAGGATGGGCCGTGGGTCAGACCATGGTCCGTTGACTGGGTCCGTTGGTTGGTAGGTCGGTGATTGCTGAAAGTTAACTCGTTGGGTCTTTTCCTAATTAATTAGTTCCTATACTATGTTTAGGACCCCTATATAAGCTTTTTCAACCCCAAAATTAACCTATTTACTTCATTCTTCCAAATTCTCAAAAGAAAAACCTAATTCCTCTCCAAATATTCTCTCTCTAGAAACTTGAAGAATAAGAAGAAGAAGGATTCATCTAGGGTTTCAAGCTAAGGTTCCAATTCCTCCATTGAAGGCTAGCATTTGGACTCAAGGTATGATAGTTTTTATCCATGGATTCCTTTCATCCATGGAGTTCCCAAATTCCTCTATTTCAAAAGGTAGAATTCCCCAATTGAGTTGGGATTTTCTTAAATTATCATGGGTTCTTTTCATTATTAATTTAAATGATTGAATTATGTTCTCCTATGCATGAATTGATGATACATGATGATTTTATGATGATGTCCCCATGAACCCATGTAATCCTCATGTTTTCAAGTTATGAATCATATGATGTGGGATTTTGATCTTTAAGGAAGAGTTTTATGAAATTAAGTGGGCATTGCAAGATTTACATGTATTTATGATGAAATCCACATCTAACCCATATTTTCTAAGAGTTTATGATTGAAAGTGGGTTTTGACCTCAAGAGGTAAATTATGGACTTATGCATTGTTTATGAAATCTATGTAAATGTTTTAAGGGTGCGTTGAGAGTAAAGTACCAATGATGATGTTGTGTTGTGAAATAATATTCTCACTAGAACACATAACTAGCATGATGTGAAAGGTTTTCTCACATAGAAAGGATTCTTAGGTTGAAAGGCTTTCTCACCTAATTGAATCAAAGACAATGAGATATCTTAATGAAACTAGCTTGAATTGGTTGTCCAAGGGAACCTTCTCATGAGTAATGAAGTCAAGTAAGAAATGACTATTCCGTGGGAATTTATGCTAAGCACCGAGTGAATATTGAATATGAGATGTAATGAGGACTAAGTGGCTTGTATGGAGTCCTTCGGGGTTCTATATGCCATGTTACATCTAGGGGGTGCCCTGGGTCGTGACACTACACTCCTTTCTCAAGTCTTATCCGATAGTTTTTAACCAATATGATGAACCCGTGACACTGTGACCATAGCTAGAGAAAAATGGATGAAACTACGCGTCTCTAAACCCAATTCTGAACCCCTCTGAAAATACCTCTTTAGCCCTTGCAATCAGAGAAAATATTCTTACTCGCACCTCTTTTCCAAGGCTACACTACATCCCACTAATATTTTAATGACGCTAGCTCCTTTAAATTCTATTCGAGCGGTATCTCAACATCTCCTAAAACTCTCCATACAACCACGTTACTCTCCAAATAATAGAAAATCACAACCTTAGATACTCGCAAGTTGTTATTACCACACTAAATTAGCTTAACCAACAATCTTTATTATATAGTTGCATCCCAATAACAATTGTCACGCCCCGAGGTTCCCCCCCTTGATGTAACACGGGACCTAGGATCACGAGTGACCCCAAGCTAACCCTGTGTCTGGTATATATGAAGCATACTGGGAATAACTGAATAAAACATGTACTATGCGGTAGCTAAAGCAGTGGATAACTGAAAGTAGGGAAAAACCCAACTAGTCTTAATATATGAAATATAATGAAAGTCTAGTGATGAATGAATCACCACTATACAATTCAAGTTACATCTACTACTATGTATGAAAAACCTCTAATTGAGTTAAGTTGCTGGGACATGCCCCCCAGCTAACTCTAACAAAACTGAAAACTGAATAAAAAGACTAAAATGAAAATCATGTCTATTGTCCTCGAAGTATGAGGACTCACAACTAAAACTGCTGCAGTCGGACCGAGAATCGATCTAAGTGTGATATAGTAGAGTAGAATCTTGTTCATGAGTGTGAAGCACGCCGCATTTATGGATGAAAGGCTACAAAATGATTAGGAAACTCCACTTCTTTCATTAATCTTAAGTCGTGTGATAGAGTTTAACTCTATAAGGTCTCTCTTCTAATCCTTATCCTATGTTATTTAGGATATGGCTACCCGAAGAGCTTATGCTAGAAGGAATGCGAGGGAGAATGTGGAACAAGAAGCTCCTCCCCAAGCTCCTCAAGTTTCGGTCGATCCTTTGGCCGAGCAAGTGTCTAATGCGGAGTTTAGGGCTGCTTTTCAAGTGTTGGCTCAAGTAGTGACGGCCCAAGCCAATAGGGAGGTTGTGGTTCCCGCAAGCTCAAATGTGAATTCAGTGGCTTTAAAAGTGAGGGACTTCACAAGGATGAATCATCCGGAGTTTCATGGTTCCAAAGTTGAGGAATATCTTCAATAGTTTATCGATGAGGTCTATAAGTTGTTAATGATCATGGGAGTTATGCCAGTAGAAAATGCGGAGTTGGCCGCTTACCAATTGAAAGGTGTGGCTCAAATATGGTATAACCAATGGAAGGAAGGGAGACTGAAAGATATGGGTCCTATTGATTGGGAGAAATTTAAGGCCACATTTCTTGATAGGTTCTTTCCCCTTGAGATAAGGGAACCCAATGTGCTTGAGTTCATTAACCTTTGACAAGAAAGTATGAGTGTGAGGGAATATGCTCTAAAGTTCACTCAATTGTCTAAGTATGCTCCATCAATGGTTGCAGATTCAAGAGCTAATATGAGTAAGTTTGTGTCGGGTGTGTCTGAAATGGTGGTTAAAGAGTGCCGAACAACAATGCTCATTCATGATATGGACATCTCTCGTCTATTGGTGCATGCCCAACAAATTGAGGAGGAGAAACTCAAGGAAAAGTCTAGAGAGGCAAAAAGGGCTAAGACCGGTGATGGTAATTTTTCTAACACAAGGTCCGATGGACAAGGTCGTCCTAGATTCCGACAAAAAATTTCCGGTCAAGGTTCCTCCAATGCTCCTCCTAAGTTCAACCAAGATAGGGTGCCTAATCCTAAGCCTCAAGGAGGTAATGGTAGTGGATCTTCATTGCCTAGGTCTAATTGTGCTAAGTGTGGTAAAAAGCAAGATGGTAAGTGCCTAGCCGGCACGGATGGTTGTTTTAGTTGTGGAAAAAGTGGTCACAAAATGAGGGATTGCCTAATTCTTATGGCTAAGGGAAAAGAGGGCTTGCAAGATACTCCTAGTGGTTCGGGTTCAAATGCTCCTAAGAAAAACCACTTCTATGCACTTCAGACCTGAGATGAACAAGAGAGTTCTCCAGATGTGGTAACCGGTATGTTGAAAGTTTTCCAACTTGATGTATATGCTTTACTTCATCCCGGTGCTACCTTGTCTTTTGTGACGACATATGTAGCTATGAGGTTTGATGTTCTTCCGGATATGTTGTTAGAACCTTTTTCTGTCTGTACTCCTGTTGGTGATTCTATTGTGGCTAAGAGGGTCTATAGAAAGTGTCCCATTTCCTTGTCCCATAGAGTTACTCTTGTTGGCTTGGTAAAGCTTGATATGTTAGATTTTGATGTTATCTTGGGTATGGATTGGATGCACTCTTTTTATGCTTCTATTGATTGTAGAACCCGTGTTGTCAAGTTTCAGTTTCCGAATGAGCCTATCCTAGATTGGAAGGGGGGAAATTATATGCCTAAGGGTCAGTTTGTTTCTTATCTTAAAGCTAGAAAGTTAATTTCTAAGGGTTGCATTTTCCATCTAGTAAGGGTGAGGGATGTAGATTCCGAAACCCCTTCTCCCGAGTCGGTCCCCGTTGTAAATGAGTTTCCAGAAGTGTTCCCAGATGACTTACCCGATATTCCTCCTGAGTGGGAAATAGACTTCGGTATTGACCTTCTCCCAGATACGCAAACTACCTCTATTCCTCCTTATCTTATAGCTCCGACAAAACTTAAGAAGTTGAAAGAACAGTTGAAGGTCTTGTCTGATAAGGGTTTCATCTGACCGAGTAGCTCTCCATGGGGTGCTCCAGTTTTGTTTGTTAGAAAGAAGGATGGATCTCTTCGTATGTGTATCGATTATAGACAGTTGAACAAGGTGACCATTAAGAATAAATATCCTCTCCCAAGGATAGATGATTTATTTGACCAACTTCAAGGGGAAAGTTATTTCTCTAAGATTGATCTCCGATCGGGTTGTCACCAATTGAGGGTGAAAGATGATGACATTCCGAAGACGGCTTTTTGAACTCGGTATGGTCACTATGAGTTTGTAGTAATGTCTTGTGGGTTAAATAATGCTCCGACGGTGTTTATAGACTTGATGAAAAGGGTGTTTAGGCCATACCTTGACATGTTTGTAATTGTGTTCATCGATGATATTTTGATCTATTCAAGAAGTGAGAATGAGCATATTGATAATTTGAGGATCGTATTGAAAATTCTTAAGGACCAACAAATTTTTGCAAAGTTTAGCAAATGTGAATTTTGGTTAAGGTCCGTAGCTTTTCTTGTTCATATTGTTTCGAGTAAGAGTATTGAGGTAGATCCTAAGAAGACAGATGTGGTCAAGAGTTGGCCTAGACCTCGAACTCCCTCGGATATCAGGTGTTTCTTGGGTTTAACCGGTTACTATAGAAGGTTTGTTGAGGGATTCTCTTCAATTGCCTCTCCTTTGATGGTTTTGACTCAAAAGAAGGCTAAGTTCATATGGTCCGAAGCCTGTGAAAAGAGTTTTCAAGAGTCAAAGGATAGACTTACTTCCACTTCGGTGTTGACCTTACCGGAAGGAACAAATGGTTTTGTGGTTTATTGTGATGCCTCGAGAATTTGGCTAGGGTGTGTGCTTATGCAAAATGGGAAGGTTATTGCCTATGCCTCAAGGCAACTTAAAATCAATGAGAAGAATTATCCTATTCACGAACTTGAGTTAGCGGCGGTCGTTTTTTCTTTAAAGATTTGGAGACACTATTTGTATGGAGTACATGTAGATGTGTTTACCGACCACAAGAGTTTGAAATACGTGTTTAATCAAAAAGATTTGAATCTTCGCCAAAGAAGGTGGCTTGAGTTATTGAAAGATTATGACATGAGTGTTCTTTATCACCCCGGTAAAGCTAATGTGGTGGCGAATGCTCTTAGTCGGTTATCTATGGATAGTGTTGCTCATATTGAAGAAGAAAAGAAAGAGTTGGTTCGAGATGTTCATAGATTAGCTCGATTAGGTGTTCAACTAGTGGACTCCACCAAAGGTGGTGTTATGGTTCACAATGGTTCCGAATCATCTTTTGTGGCGGATGTGAAAGCCAAGCAAGGTCTTGATCAAATCTTGGTAGAATTGAAAGAGGCGGTGGTTAAGAAATCCATTGAGGCTTTCTCCAAAGGAGGAGATGGTGTACTTAGATACAAAGGTCAATTTTGTGTTCCAAATATTGATGACTTGAGGGAACATATTTTGATAGAAGCCCATAGTTTGTGGTATTCCATTCACCTGGGAGCCACCAAGATGTACCGTAATTTTGTGGGAGGTCTATTGGTGGAATTGGATGAAGAAGGATATTGCGGGCTTTGTGGCTAAGTGTCCAAATTGCCAACAGGTGAAGGCTGAGCATCAGAAACCGAGATGTTTACCCAAGATATTAGCATTCTTACTTGGAAGTGGGAAGATTTGAATATGGACTTTATAGTTGGTTTGCCTCACACCCGGCGACAACATGATTTGATTTGGGTGATAGTAGATCGGATGACGAAATAGGCTAATTTCCTTCCCGTCAAGGTTTCTTTTTCAGCGGAGGACTATGCCAATTTGTATTTGAGAGAAATGGTAAAGTTGCATGGAGTGCCTTTGCCCATTATTTCCAATCGTGGTACCCAATTCACTTCTCAGTTTTGGAAGTCATTCCAAAAGGGGCTTGACACTAAGGTTAAGCTTAGCACGACTTTTCATCCCCAAACCGATGGCAAGCGGAGCGTACTATCCAAACTTTGAAAGATATGTTAAGGGCTTGTATGATTGATTTTAAGGGTAATTGGGATGACCATTTGCCATTGATAGAGTTTGCCTATAATAACAGTTATCACTCAAGCATCAATATGGCTCCATTTTAGGCCTTATATGGTAGGAGGTGTAGGTCTCCTATAGGATGGTTTGAGGTGACTGAAGTTGCCCTAATAGGTCCCGAATTGGTACAAGAAGCCATGGAGAAAGTTCAGCTTATAAGGGAAAAGTTGAAAACGGCCCGAAGTCGGCAAAAGTCCTATGCCAATGTGAGGAGAAGGGATCTAGGGCTTGAGGTTAACGATTGGGTTTACTTGAAAATCTCACCCATGAAGGGTGTAATGAGGTTTGGTAAGAAGGGGAAGCTTAGTCCCCGATATGTAGGCCCATATCAGATTTTGAGGCGTGTTGGAAAGGTTGCCTATGAGTTAGATTTGCCAAATGAGTTGGCAACAGTGCATCCCATTTTCCATGTCTCTATGCTTAAGAAGTGTGTTGGAGATCCGACATCCATAGTTTTCCTAGAAGGGTTGGGAGTTGATGAAAGTCTTTCTTATGAGGAAGTTTCGGTTGAGATTTTGGACCGGCAAGTTAAGAGGTTGAGAAACAAGGAAATAGCTTCCGTGAAGGTTTTGTTGAGGAATCAGTTAGTTGAGGGTGCTACTTGTGAGGCCGAGGCCAATATGATGTCCCGATATCCTCATCTCTTTCCTTCTACTCCTATTCTAGCTTGAGGTAATGAGTTTCCTCTTGATTTGTCCTTGTTTTGGGAGTCATGTATTTTTATGTGTTTCCATGATTTTCTTATGTGATGCATGTTCATGAAAACTTGTGTTTTGAAAGAAAATGAGTTTATATGAGTTGCCTTTAGACTTCATGATATGAATTGATGAACATGCTTTAGATATGCTTTTTGAGACTAAATTGCATATGATCTCCATGAGATTGTGTTGAGCGTGCTTTTAGCTTGGAGAAGGTAGTTCCTCCTTGAACATGAGAAATTATGAGAATTCATGCATATTGGGTTGCTAGATGGAGTTCCTACTTCCTTATGATGCATTTGAGTATAATGAGCTTGGAGTTGATGTATCCTACTTATTTATGTGCATTGCATGCATAATGGGCTGATACAGTTAGTTTCACCCCTCTTATGATGTTTTTGAGGACGTCCTAGCTTGGACTCGATAGTTCCTCCTTGGTTGTATGCATTGCATTGTAGGTTGGGTTGTTAGTTCCTCTCCTACCCTTTTAGAACTAGTTTGAATCTCATTCGAGGACGAATGGTCCCAAAGGAGAGATATTGTAACACCCCGAATCCGAAAGAGGGCTCCATATCAGATCTCAGCATTTTCTAGGTGCCATCCACGGCCCATGGGTTGAACCACGGACCGTAGTAGGGTCCGTGGATTGGCCACCCAAAATTGTCCAGGCCATGGACCAGGATAGGACCATAGGTGGGACCATGCCCCGTGGTCCAGGAACCGTAGGTCAGGACAAAAGTCTCTAACCACCAACCCCGGTCCACCAGGACAGGCCGTGGGTCAGATCACGGTCCGTCGACTGGGTCCATTGGTTGGTAGGTCGCTGACAGGTGACAGTTAACTCAGGGGCAGTTGGGTCTTTTCCTAATTAATTAGTTCCTATACTACGTCATTTTGCCTTTGTTTAGGACCCATATATAAGCTCTTTCAACCCCCAAATTAACCCATTTACTTCATTCTTCCAAATTCCCAAAAGAAAAACCAAATTCCTCTCCAAATATTCTCTCTCTAGAAACTTGAAGAAGAAGAAGAAGGATTCATCTAGGGTTTCAAGCTAAGGTTCCAATTCCTCGATTGAAGGCTAGCATTTGGACTCAAGGTATAATAGTTTTCATCCATGGATTCCTTTCATCCATGGAGTTCCCAAATTCCTCTATTTCAAAAGGTAGAATTCCCCAATTGAGTTAGGGTTTTCTTCAATTATCCTGGGTTCTTTTCATTATTGATTTAAATGATTGAATTATGTTCTCCTATGCATGAATTGATGATACATTATGATTTTATGATGATGTCCCCATGAATCCATGTAATCCTCATGTTTTCAAGTTATGAATCATATGATGTGAGATTTTGATTTTTAAGGAAGAGTTTTATGAAATTAAGTGGGCATTGCAAGCTTTACATATATTTATGATGAAATCCATATCTAACCCATGTTCTCTCAGACTTTATGATTGAAAGTGGATTTTGACCTCAAGAGGTAAATTATGGACTTATGCATTGTTTATGAAATCTATGCAAATGTTTTAAGGGTGCTTTGAGAGTAAATTACCAATGATGATGTTGTGTTGTGAAAGGATATTCTCACTAGAACACATAACTAGCATGATGTGAAAGGTTTTCTCACATAGAAATGATTCTTAGGTTGAAAGGCTTTCTTACCTAATTGAATCAAAGACAAGGAAATATCTTAATGAAACTAGCTTGAATTGGGTGTCCAAGGGCACCTTTTCTGAAGTAATAAAGTTAAGTAAGAAATGATTATTCCATGGAAATTGATGCTTAGCATCGAGTGGATATTGAATATGAGATGGAAGCTCTCCCGTAGTAGAGGCCGGGTTTCCAAAGTAATCTCATGATATGGAAGCTCCCCCGTTAGTAGAGGCTGGGTTTCTAGTAGCAATCTCCTTATCCCTTAAATATGTGCCCCCATAGGTTGATTAGCTAGTGGATCCACTTAAGCTAGAAGTTCAAGGTTCTACCTTCGTCAAATAGAACAACCATTTTCGGTGTGGCAGACACATGGGGATCATGTTATAGCTCACATGGTCTCAATGTCGGTTAAGCTAATTTCCCACAAGTAATAAAGAACTAAGGTTACTTCAAGAAGTATCGCATATGAGTTCAAAGGTGTTAAAGATGAAGCTAGCTTGCATTGATCATGAATTATGACTTATGTTTTATAACTCTTTCTTATTATGTTTTTGCTTGGTCAATTGCATGTCATGATATTTCCCCTTTTAACATGATTTAAATGTTTTATGCATGGCTATCATACTTGGTACATTATTTTTTACTAACAGATACTCTTGCCTACATTTTTCTCAAATGTAGGGTCCGATATTCAGGGTGCTCAGATTCGTGGCTAGTTGGTGATGTGATTGATTCCTGAGATTTGGTGAGTCCTCATGCTTCGAGGACAGACACTTACTGTTTAGTTTCTTTCACGTATTTCTCTTTTGTACATGATGTATGGGCTAGGCCCAATTTCATTCTATTGTATTAGATGGCTATGATAAGACAAGAGTTTAGACTTCCTCTTTTCATTTTTATAAAACTCTTTTGGACTTGGACTATTATTTTACTCTTATTGTTCTATTTCTTATGTCATGTGGACTAAGTGGCTCGTATGGAGTCCTTCGGGGTTCTATATGCCATGTTACATCTAGGGAGTACCCCTGGGTCGTGACAATACACTCCTTTCTCAAGCTTTATCTGATAGTTTTTAACCAATCTGATAAACCCGTGACACTATGATCATAACCAGAGCAAAATGGATGAAACTACGCGTCTCTAAACCCAATTCTAAACCCCTCTGAAGATACCTCTTTAGCCCTTGCAATCAGAGAAAATATTCTTACTCGCACCTCTTTTCGAAGGCTACACTACAGCTCCTTTAAATTCTATTCAAGCGGTGTCTCAACATCTCCTAAACCTTTCCATACAACCACGTTACTCACCAAATAGTAGAAAACCACAACCTTAGATACTCGCAAGTTGTTATTACCACATAAAATTCGCTTAACCAACAATCTTTATTATATAGTTGCATCCCAATCACAATTGTCACTCCCCGAGGCTACCCTTTTGATGTAACACGAGAGTTAGGATCACAAGTGACCCCAAGCTAACCTTGTGTTTGGGATATATCAAGCATACTGAGGATAACTGAATAAAGCACGTACTATGCGGAAGCTAAAGCAGTTGATAACTGAAAGTGGGGAAAAAACCAACTAGTCTGAATATATGAAATATAATGAAATTCTAGTGATGACTGAATCACCACTTAACAATTCAAGCTACATCTACTACTATGTATGGAAAGCCTCTAACTGAGTTGAGTTACTGGGACATGCCCCAAGCTAACTCTAACAAAACTGAAAACTGAATAAAAAGACAAATGAAAAACATGTCTATTGTCCTCGAAGTATGATGACTCACCACTAAAACTTCTCAAGTCGGACCGAGAATCTATCTAAGTGTGATCTGGATGATGAATACCTGAACCTACATCATGAAAGGATGTAGCGCAGAGTATGCGTGAGTACTTGGAATGTACTGAGCATGCAGGATATTGATACTAAGTTGAAAAAATGTATATAAGCTGAAAAAAGCATAACTGAGCAATGACATAAACTGAGCAAGTATGTAAATACTAAAACATAATTGAAAAGCTAAGCTGAATGCAATGACCAAGTACTAATCATAAAAATAACATGCTAAACTGAATGCTGAAGTATATACTGAAAACCTGGTCAAATGCACTAAGAGTCTGACTGTGGGAGCTACTATTAACCGACATAAACCGTGTGAACTAAATGTGGAGTCCGATGTATACTCCCCATCGAGAGGACCCAATATATTTTGCCAGGGTTATAAAGACATGACTGGCGTGATCACTAAATCTGATGCTCAACAGAGGGGACTTATAATCCTATAGGGGCACGTAGTTCTGGGACTATGAGGGTACGCTGAACCCTAGTCCAACTCGGTTCTAAGTCTACTCCCAACTGAATATGAATATGATAGAAATGTAACCGAAATATTGAATAGCTCAAAATACTGACATGCAATATGAGAATGCAACATTTATATACTGATAATGTAATATTCGAAGTATGGAGCATGATTATCTGTTTAACTGACCTAGCAAGTATAATTCATGAACTAAGAGAATTTATACAAACTAAGGTTCTGAGTTTTGTACAAGGAATTAAGCAAACTTTCCAAGAAACATGTTGTTTCGATTAATGATACTACTACAACTAAATCACAACAAATATCCAAGGTTTTAGAAACCCTAGGTCTGAACAAGATATGGGAAATCAAGGAACTGACTGAATTCTAGGGACCTAGTGAATGAAAGGAACCCACTAGTGAAATCCCACATACCTGGTGATGAAATCTACAGAGAAATCCTTTGGATTTTGGGGTTGAACTTGAAGAAAACCTCCTGCGTGTTCTTGAGAGGGCTGATCGACTTTTCTCTTCTTTTTGCTCTAATTCGGGTGCTTTCTTGGAGAATGAAGGTTTTGGGTAGGTTCTGAATAGATTATTGGATAAAGGCGGAGTAAAACGACGTAGTTTAGGTATTAAACGACGTAGTTTAAATATCCAATGCATAAGGGAAAAGACCAAAATGACCCTGACTTAAAAGCTATCGAGGGCCACGCACGAGGCCACTAACGGACCGTCTAAGGGACCATGACCCGTCAAGTGGGTCGTGGTTCTGGGCCAGTGCTACTATTTCTTAGAACTCCCATCTACGGTCCACTTCACGGACCGTGTTGAAGGACCACGGGCCATGAAGGTCGTCGTGGTTCTTCACCTAGGGCGGGATTTCACTGGTTCGAGTTGACGGACCATGCCACGGCTCGTTACTGGGACCATTTCCCGTCAAGGAGGTCGTGGTTCACAACTTGAGCACTGGTGGCTCTGCTTTACTTTCACGGCCCACCCTACGGCCTGTGTGAGGACCCACGGCCCGTGGAGGGGATCGTGGTCCTCCAAATTTTACTGGTTCAACCCTTCTTCTGCTGAAGCGTCTATGGTAGGTTCTGAGGTGTTACAATATCTCCCTCTTGGAAACATTCGTCCTTGAATGAAGTCTAAAGAAGCTGGGTATGGAGGGAATGAGCTGGAAACCCTACCACTAAGTAATAGAAACTGATATCTAGCTGAACTGAGTTCAAGAACATGCAAATATGCTAAAATGCAAGAATAACTGAGGGATCAAGATGCTGAGACTTAATTACACAAGAGTAAACTGAGAGACTTGAGAGGAACTATTACCTCAAGCTAAAATGAAAACGGAAGGAAGGAGGTGAGGATACTTGGCCATCATGGCTGCTTCTGCTTCCCAAGTAGCTCCCTCTACAGACTGACTCCTCCACAAAACTTTTACTGAAGCGACTTCCTTATTTCTCAACCTATGAACCTAACGGTCAAGAATTTCAACTGGTACTTCTTCATAAGTGAGAGTATCTTTCACTGCCACACTCTCTAATGGTACTATCAATGCCGGATCACCCACACACTTCGTCAATAAGGAAACCTGAAAGACTGGATGAAACGCTGCTAGTTTTGCTAGCAACTCTAACTCATAAGCCACATTACCAACCCTTTTCAGGATTCTGTAAGGACCTACATATCTAGGACCGAGCTTCCCTTTCTTGCCAAATCTCATCACCCCCTTCATAGGTGATACCTTCAGGAAGACCCAATCATCAATTTCAAACTCTAAGTCCCTTCTCCTCACATCTACATAGGACTTCTGACGACTCTGGCTGTCTTTAGTCTATCTCTGATGAGTTGAACTTTCTCCATAGCCTCTGATCTGAAGATGGCCCAATCAAGGCTGCTTCACCTACTTCAAACCAACAAACCAGGGACCTGCATCTACGCCCATATAGGGCCTCATACGGGGCCATCTAAATACTGGAATGAAAGCTATTATTATAAGCGAACTCTATGAGAGGTAGGTGATCATCCCAACTACCCTTGAAATAGATCACGCAAGCTCTCAACGTGTCCTCTAAGGTCTAAATGGTAGGCTCTGCCTGACCAACCGTCTGTGGATGAAATGCTGTACTGAGATTCACCTGAGTACCAAGACCTTTCTGAAACGATTTCTAGAAATGAGAGGTAAACTTAGGACCCCTATCTAAGATGATAGACAAAGGAATCCCATGTAACCTGACTATCTCATTGATGTATAGTTTGGCGTAGTCCTCTGCTGAATCGGTAGTCTTGATAGCTAAGAAATGAGCAGACTTAGTAACTCCGTCCACTATCACCCAAATGGAGTCATGCTGTCTCCGAGTATGAGGTAAGCCCGTAATGAAGTCCATGTTTATCACATCCCACTTCCATGTAGGAATGTTAATCTCTTGAGTCATACCTCATAGTTTATGATGCTCTACCTTCACCTGTTGACAATTAGGACACTTAGCCACAAAATCTGCAATGTCCCTCTTCATTTCGTTCCACCAATAGACTTTCCGTAGATCACGGTACATCTTAGTGGCACCTAGATGAATGGAATACCTAGAGTTATGAGCTTTTGTAAGAATCTACTGCCTCAACTCACCCACATTAGGAACACATAAGCGACCCTGGAAATGAAGCACACCATCTCCCCCTTGGGAGAAAACCTCAACTTTCTGCTGATGAACTGCACCTTTCAACTGAAGTAATTAATATAGGATTACTATCCTATTTTTTCTTAACCTCCGCTACCAATGAAGATTCTGATCCATTCTGAACTATCACTCCACCATCTGATGTGTCTGTAAGGCAAACTCCTAAGCGAGTAAGCCGGTGAACATCTTTGACTAGCTCTTTCCTTTCCTCCTCAACATGTGCTACACTACCCATAGATAGCCTACTGAGACCATCAACCACTACATTGGCCTTACCCCGATGGTAAAGCACATTAATGTCATAGTCTTTGAGGAATTCAAGTCATCTCTTCTTACAAAGATTCAACTCTTTCTGGGTGAACACATATTGAAGGCTTTAATGATCTGTGAACACATAAACATGAACACCATACAAGTAGTGTTTCCAAATCTTTAGGGCAAATACTACGGCTGCAAGCTCGAGGTCATAAAAAAATCATATTTACTGCTAGTAATCTACCATAATCTTGTCTCTCTCATATAGGTTACTTCATAAGGACCATATTGGCTCATGAGATTGACAATAGTAGTTGATGGATATTTAGATTTAGTTCTAGGCTACAACTGTCAACAAAAGACCTACTATTTATGTAGAATTTTATAGTATAATTGTCTTTGAGATTTATTTACAATATTTTAGTTATCAAAGGACATCATCATTGTTAGCATGAGTTTGACCCGAACTATTTAAATGCTATAGTAAATGCGAACCAAAGTATCACAGTAGAGCACAAAAATGATCAAAGTCTAACCCAAATAAACATCCGTCTAAATACACGACCAATTTATTAGAACGTTGATAATTAGACCACATGTTGCACATGGTGTGGCCACCAAAAAGCACAATAAAACTGAAATAAGGTAGAATACGACAATTAGATGCAAGACTAAATAAAAATAATTGTAGCTTTCTACATTGCTCTATTCAACAACTTAAGGAGAAGGTGGATTACGACACAAATGTATATCAGATAGCAAAGACAATGTAGATTCAGGGTGATTTAATTTTTTTTTTTAAAAAGTAAATTCATAGCACGAATGAGACTATCCATATATATATATATATATATGTTATATATACAACACCCTTAACTAATTCAAAATTTTCATTTAGCATTATAATAAAATCTCTAACTTTCTATAAAATAAAGTTCTATTACCAATTATTTGCCTTGATGAGCTACTTGAATTCTACTTCTTACATATGTGGCACAATAGATATAGGTTACACGTACATGTTCTAAGCCAAGCGAATGACGATGCATATTCAATCATTGAACAAAGCATCACTGAATATCTTGAGAAATTCAATGAAGGACTCATGAATCCCATTGTGAAAGCCGCATATTGACCTAGAAAAAATTAATCATAACATTCAGATAGTGCATTAGGTATAGCTATTTTGATATCTTTGTTACCTCTTTGAACCATGAACCACCGAGGGGCAAGTATTTTTTACATATTTTTATCGAGATGTCATTATATTTACATAATTCTAGAACAACTGAAATACAACAAATGTTCATAGGAACCATTGCAAGAAAATAAAAAATCGGGACAAAATGAACTGCAAAAAGTAGAGACAGAAAAAGGTAAAGTGACTTGTAAAAATTATCTTTAATAATGTATGACACACTGATCATCAGAGATTTAAATACTACAATCAAGAAAATTAGGAGATAATTTCTCCCCAAGTACCAATAGCACAAAAATATGGCATCAATTTTTTTATTTTATTTTATCCTTTAACATAACAATGTACATAAGCCACATTAACTAAGGAAAACTGACGCACCCAATTTACTAGATAATTCAGCTCTTCATCAATACCTTCATTGGTGAATATTAAAAATAAATCTGAACAAATAAATTGGGTGTCAAAGAGAGAATATAAATAAATCATGGATTCCTACCTAACCACATCAAAGAACATATGAAAATTGTGGTAAAATTTAAGTAGTATCCATTTTATGAAATAAGAGAAGTGAAAATTAAAACAAAAATTAGAAGAGGACTTACCGATTGAAAGAAAAGACACCGAGATAAATAGCACTGAAGCGAGGTGTAATAACAAGAGAAAAGGTCTCTTTATTTGTGTCTTCTAAGTGATTCTAGAAAAACCCTTTTTAAATGTGTGGATGTTAGATAGCCACCTAGGTATATATTATTTAGATTGAAAAGACTCTTTGAAAGTCGAATTCTTCATTTGTTTGTCTCAAACATTGAAATTAAAGAACAAAAGTTCACACAATCCGGTAAATTTACACAATCTAAATAACTCAAATCTAACCTACATGGCAATCGTTGAAGTCCAGTAAAACTAAAAGTAGAACCATGACAACTTATTGAACCTAAACTACTACTCCCTCTGGCCCAATTTATATGACTTATTTTCTTTTAGTCAGTCCTAAAAAGAATGACACATTTTTATATTAAGTAACAATTTAATTTTAAAATGTCAATTTTATCCTTAATGAAATGATTTATAGCCATAAAAATTTATATCATTCATTTTAGACCACGAGTTTTAAAAGTCTTCTTTAAACTTGATACTGAATCAAACTAACTCACATAAAATGAGACCGAAAGAGTATATTATTTAGCAAAAAGAAAAAAAGCAAATAAACATAGGAGTAACTAAAACATGCTATAAAGTAGGCAGCGTCGTAGTTACAAATCATCAGTGCAGATATATTTCTTTAACCACATAAATGTTGCAATACATGCACATGAATCCTTTTGACACTTGAATGGTCAGGTCAATCTTCCTTGACAGATTTGGCAGATTTCATCAGCGTACTAAGTCCAAAATCTACAACTTTCACATATCCAGAATCATCCCATAATATATAGGTTTGCCATTTCACTCGAAAATTAAAAGCTTTCCAGATATTTGACAGGCTTACTTCAGCCACCAAAGAACAAACAAAGCACGGGACTGTGAAACAACCAGAAAGACTTTTAACATAATCGGGCTTCAGGTCTAAATGGGTTTAAGTTGAGAATAAAGATCGAAACTTTCATGGTCATGACATTTTTACATAAGCTAGTGGAAAGAAGAAGATGAACAAGAAACAAGACACAAGATAAAAAGAAAATATTTTTTGATATACATAAGGTCAACAAAGCACGTGGAAACATCACCACTGCAAATCTATGATGAGTCTGAGATTTCGACTCATTTAGGGCTTTATTTTCATAGTTTTATTGTCCTCAATTTCTAATTTATGCTCTAAACTGATATTAAAATGTTGATTTGCATCAATGAAAGCGAAGAAACAAGGCAAGGACATTACCGGGCAAGGGAGCGAAAAAAGCTGAAGAAGTTGAAGAAAGGCAGTCCTGGTGATCGCCAAGACCACTCGGTGAACCACCGAGTGGCTCTTCTGCTCGCCAAAAGTTCCAGCGTGCCAGCCCTGGGGAAAATTCAACTTGGCGATGGAAATGGACGGTCGGCGGACCGCCGAATGGATCGGCGACTTCGATCCTGATCGCTTAAAGTCATAGATCTTTGAGGTTAAAGAGGCAAACCAAGACGGAGAGGAAACGTGACACTTGGCGCATCGCCGACCTGGTCGACAGTGCTCGACTAACTCCGCCGAGTGATCCTGAAGGCCAAAATTTGAGAACGTATAAATTAAATTTCAAAAAGCTGAAAGAGGAATCCAGTCATTCCCTGAGTAATTTTACCATTGTTGAACTTTGAGCTTTCGTTTGAGACATTGTTCTACTTAGTTTTAGGAGTTTTCTAGTAGATTTTTAGTTGGGTTTTTTATATTGAGCATTTTGAATCATTGTAAAGACGTGGATTGCAATACCCAGATTATGGAGAATGTAATTGGTATTGATTTCTTACTTTTTATGATGTGTGGCTAAAACCCCCATTCTTGGGGGTTTGATTATGTGATTAATTGTCTTAATTAGTTTATGGGTGTTAGTAATTATTGGTTAAATTGCTTTTTTGAAGTGGGTTCAGTTGGTAATTGAGTTTTAACTTATGAATTGTAGTTGCAAATGTAGTTCTAATTTAGTGTTCTATGCTTACTTGAGAAAGATGTTTTAGAACTAATATTACCCATTTATGATTGTAGTGATTGGGTTGTCATGGGTTCAGCTCGAGAGAGTGAATCTTAATCTGATTCTACCTATCTAGCTCGAGAGAGTAGATAAATTGAGGTTTTGGGCTGTTTATAGTATGATGCTTGTTGAGGTTCGAGAGAACTCACTTGATTCGTGATAGTTGATCGAGAGATGTTTATTACACTTATAGCCTAGCCTACCCACTAAGATTCAACAAACTTTGGTAATTAATAATCACCCGTATAGCAAAATTGGCAATTAATCGATCACATCTCCAAGTATCCCTTATCTACTTGATTACTCCCCTCTTTTTCTTAGTTGTTAGTTGACAAACCTTAACCCCCCATTTGACACTTGTTGTCAACCCCTTAGATTTAATTGAATGATTTCGATAATTTCTATTCCTACAATCGATTAGAACATGCCTCTCACTTCGTAACTAAATTCTAACTTGTATCACTCCCTGTGGGATCGACCCCAACTCTTTGCTGGGTTTATACTAGATTGTGATGGCGTTCACCTAGTATTGGATGAGGTGTAGTTGAGCGTTTATCAAAAATGGTGCCACTTCCGGGGAGTGGTGTTTAGAATTCTCTTATTGAAGTATAGATGTGATCTAATCTTGTTTGTAGTTGAATCTACTTACTTTGTTTTGTGTTGGTTGTTGGTTGTTTGTGAACAGGTGACGAAATGAGTGTGAACAAAAGTAACGGTATCCAACTTGGACACCAAGATGACATCAAAAATCTGAATGATGTCAATGAACCAGTTCAATTGGGTGGCGTAGGTGCTATCTGTTTGCCTCAGGTTGTGGGAAATGATGTCTTCCACGTGACTAGCACGATGTTGCAACTTTTGCAAATGAAAGGATTATTCGGAGGGCTGGCTCATGAGGATCCCCATGATCATATTCGGACTTTGTGGACGTAGGTGGTCTATTCTCATTCAGAAACATATCGCAATAGTCAGTCTGTCTTGGGTTGTTTCCTTTCTCTTTGATGGGGAAAGCAACCAAAAGGTTAGCTGATCTACCAAGGGATTCTATTACGTCTTGGGATGATCTTAACGAGGCCTTCTATATAAGGTTTTTCCATCCTTCAAAGATGATGACATTGAGAGACAATATCTAAGGCTTTAAACGTTTAGAGGGTGAGCCAATCCATGAGACGTGGTTGAGATGTCAGAAGTTGTTACTTCAATGTCCGACTCACGGGCTTCCAAACAACATGTTGTTACAACACTTCTACGGGAGTCTAGACTCGGTGAACAAAGGTATGGCTGATCAACTTGTCCAAGGAGGTATTATGCAGTAAACTTTTGAAATCGCATCAAATATCCTCGATGGGATGACAAAGATAAACCGATCCTGGTATACTCGGGAGGATCAGGTGTCTCCTTTGACCTTTAGGATGACAAAGGAGAAGATAGAGAAAGACCAAGAGCGAGACCAAAACATGGCCAAAATGATGACCCACTTGGATATTTTGTCGAAAAAATGTGATGGGTAGTGGGTTGAAAAATGTGAATGTTGTTGGTGTTAGTGGAGTAAACCCCGAGGATGCACACTTTGAGGCTCTATATAATGAGGAATTGAATTTTCTGGCAAATCAAGGAGGAGGTTTCTGTCCGAGCTATCCAAGACAGGGCGAGAATCAAGGTTGGAATAGAGAGCAGGATGATGGTTGGAGAGACCGTGACAGGGAATGGCATGATCATGGGACTAATTGGAAGGAATGGGATGGTGACAAGGAAAGATATGTTCCTCCCCATGAGCTTCAAAAGATAAAAGAGCAAAGGGCTGACCCGGAGAACTTTCGTATGGAAGATATGCTTGTACGCATTCTCAATAAAGTGGAAGGGTCGGACAAGGTGCTTAAAGAAATGAAAGAGGATGTCTCCATACTCAATCAGACGGTCACCTCTCACTCAGTGTCCATCAAACAACTGGAAATACAAATGGGTCAAATCTCATCTCATTTGAACCCAAGGCCAAAAGAGGGTCTACCAAGTGATACCTTGGTTAACCCAAAAAATGAACTGTGAAAGAATATCCACGTCGTGCCACGATGTTAAATAAGGTGATTGTTGGGAGGCAACCTAAGTGTTTAAATTTTTACTGCTGTTGGTTGAATAACGGGTGTTGAATGTACACGTTGAAAATTTGGGAAAATGGGCAGTTAGGCGAGCCAAAGGTCCAGTCGGCGTCTCGCCGAATAGGTCAGCGAGCCCGACTTGGACCACCGTTTGAACCACCTAGCTTACTGGAGGTTCTGTAAAATTCAGCGAGCTAAAGTGCTACTCGACGCATCGTCGAGGGGGTTGGTGACGTAAGTTATGATCGCCGACTGGCGCGCGTACTGAAGAGTCAAAAAGGCCAAACCGTTTTAAATTCAAAGATCTCCCTGATTTCATACTTTTTGACTTTCAAACTTTCACAACCGCATAGTTTCTTACTCTCGTGGTATTTTACTTGCTTTTTGTGTGGGATCGATGACTCGGGGATGATTTTTGGATTCGTTGCTAGCCTAGTTTTTCAAATTCACTGCATTTAAGGTTGGTTATCCGAACCCCGTCTTTACATTTTAGTAAAATCAAATGCATGATCATTGTGTGGTTGCTCTTTGTGCATAATTATGATTTGTTGAATGTATGGCGTTAATGCCTGGCCCTATTTAGTTTAAATTGATGTTAATTGGCCTTAAATTGTGAAATCTTGCATTTTTGCATATTAAATCTGTTGGGTTGTGTTGAATTTATTGTGGGTCTACTAGGGGTGAAGTCTGAGTAAGTCCGAATTGTGCCAGTTGTCGGATTTTACCCAATGATAGAGCAGTTGACGTCATTCATAAGGGCAAAAGACGTCAATTGACCAATTTTAGCCAAATCAGGGGAAGTCTGAGTACCCTGTGGGCATGGGTAGTACGGATCTGAACCTAATTGCATGGAATAGTGGGTAAATGTTGTTTTCGTGGGCTGCGGGTTAGATTTTTAAGGTCGGGGTGAAAATATGGCAGGTTGGACTATTCGGCAAGCTGGGTCGAGCTCGCCGAGTGGTTCGACAGTTCGCCTAAAGACCCCTCATTTGCCTTTAAATTCTCCATCTTTGAGGTCTAAATTCTGTAACTTTCGGCGATGCGCCTCGGCGACTCACCGAAAGTCCCTTCTGATCGCCCTTCTGCGCCCCAAATTTCTGAAAATATTTTTTAATATTCGGTGAGCTACTTCTAGTTCGCCGAATGGCCCTGGACATTGCCGACCTGTGCTTATTTTTGAATGAATTTATTCTGGAACTTTTGGCTTTGGCGAGCCCGACTTGGCATGCTGAATGGGTTCGGCGAGTCTTCCTCTGCAATTTTTTTACTTTGAAAATTTTCTTGAATTACATCTAACGTGTGTGATTTTATTTTGCAGAAATGGTTAGACCAAAGGTGACAGGAAGAAATCAACTGGCCTGAAAGCGGGCTAGAGGAATAGTCATCAATAAGGAGGCTTCAGCCTCTCGGGCCACGGTATCCAAACTTCCTCCAAAAGGGGGAAAGGGAAAGGGCAAAGGCCCCGTACAACCCACACCAGTGGAGGGGAGCTCCGTCAGTGAGGGCGTTTATGCCACTCACCTCACTAGTTCTGAGAGTGAGGGCCATTCTGAGGGTAGTTCTCTGGCCTCCGTCTCTGAGCCGTAAGATGACTAGCTCCTACAATCTAGGAGAGTGGAGCTACACTCCAAGTCAATGAATGATCCATCTAGGATCCCACTGCCTCCTATGCCTCCTCCTCCACTCCCAGCTCAGACAATAGTGCAGGCCCCTCCACCAGTTCAGGATCCTCCACCCCGGTCACTCAATAGACTAAAGGCTGAGGGTCTGAGGACCATTCTAGAGGAAAAATGGTTTTCTACAGATAGCTTGGTAGACCGGTACCCTGAGGTGTGGAACACCATTAAGTTCCACAAGTTCGAGTTATTCATGAAGCCCCGAGGCCCTTACATTCCCACTTGGGTCCGGGAGTTCTATTCAGCATCTGGGGAGCTAGTACCAAAAGGGAAAAAGAAGGCAGTGCATTTAAACCGGTAGATCATGTGATAGTCTGAGGAGGAAAGGTCAAGTGTATCAGCTCAGATATCAATGAGGCACTCTGAAGCACAATGAATTTCATTCACTATTACATTGACAAAATCCAGAAGAAGACCCTCAATGATTTAAATGGTTGGCTAGCACCTCTGATCTCTGATGTGACACCGAGGTGGATTGAGGCGGTGTGACGATTGAGAAGAAAGACTTGAACGTGGCTTCCATATACTTGTTCAGGTTTATTAGCAACACTATTATGTCGTCGCAGAATGAGTCGATCCTCCTGCATCCGAAGGCTGCGTGTTTGGGATGCATCATGGATTGGGAGAAGCTGAACTTAGGTTTGATTATAGATCAGGAGATGGACATAAGGGCCAAGCAGAGTCAGACTTCTCTTCCCTTTCTGGTGATCATTACTAAGCTTTGCAAGCAGGCCCGTGTCCCTATGAATGAGAAGACGGATGTGGAGGTGACTCCCACTTTCTCTACTGACATCCGACGGATCGAGGCTGATTACATGAGGGATAAGGCCGACAAGAGGAGAGCTGCACCGGTGGATACATCCCGGTATTTGATGTTGATATGTTGGCTCCTGAGGGAATACTTCCTCCTCAGGCCAGTGAGCCTACAGGTACATCTGGCCCCTCTACTGCTGTACCTCCTTCTACTACTATACCCCCTCCCACTATTGCTGATGCTGGTGCCCCCTACCGACCCCCTATCACCCAGGCCATGTTGTACAAGATGGGCCATCTAGATCAATCTGTTAATGAGCGTGCCTCCCAGGTAGAGGCCGCTGTGCCTGGGTTGATAGAGTGGGAGATTACTGCTGCCTTGGACCCAATTAGGGCTGAGATGAGAGAGCATCATGAGTTGATTGATGGCCATAAGTTTGCACTTGATGCCCTTATTGTAAGGGTAGAGGCTTGCGAGTAGGGCCGAGGTGTTTCAGATCAGGTGACAACCTTGAAGGCCGATATTGCTGGGTTGAGGAGATATGTGGATGAGCTGATGTCCACCAACCTCTCTATGTTGTTTGGTATGGTAGAGATCCCCTACATTCCGAGCACTGATGTTCTAGCCAGTTCTGAGGTTCCTCCAGCTACTACAACTGGAGATGTTGTTATGGCTGAGGTGGAGGCTAAGTCTGAGGCTGAGACCGATGAGAAGGAGCTAGGTATTCGTGAGGTGGCCGTGTACGATAATTTAGCAGATCTTGAGGGAGCCATGGTTGAGACAGTTACGTAGGTTTCTTTGAGAGAGACATCGATGGTGGGCTCCAGTGGAGCCAAGGATGATGTTGCACCGGGCACTGATGCCCCAGCTGATGGAGTCACCGATATGTAGAGTTCACCACCTGTTTAGCCTGACAGGGGGCTTTTGATTCTTTTCAGTTTTTCCTTTTAGTTATTTCTATGCATTTGAGGACAATTACTAGTGTGGTTTAGCGGGGTGAGGTATTACTATACCTACCTCTTTTGGGCTATTTTGTGAATGTTGGATCCTATCTTGTGTTGATATATATATCGATTTTTGATCCATAGTGTTGTTTCTTTGTTTTGAAATTGAAATGGTTGTGTTTGATTGTGGCTCTTCTCTTGTAATTTTGAGTGTCGGTTGTGATCTATACCAATGACTTGAATAGTGCTCTCGATTGAACGTTATGTGTGTACGGCTCCAATGAGGCAAATTGAGTTACATAGGTCATATGTGAACTCCTAGCATCTCGTTGTGACTAGCCTGTTATTGAGTTGATCTCTTGTGATGATCGTTGCATGGTAGCTAAAAATTGTAGAGTCTTGTTTGATGATTGTGTCGAATGCCATGTGTGGTGAGGTTGTCTTGAACTATGTGCTTGATGATACCTAGAACTTTCTCCGTTAGTCCAATTGATTGATGTAAGCAAGCGATTGAAATGATCTTAGGCACAATTTGTGAAAAGTGAACCAAAAATTGAGATTATACCTCTTTGTGGCTACCGTGTGAGAGTGTGAATCTAGCTTGGCACCCTTTTAGCTCATCCTTTTCTTTGGAAAAAACTTGAACAACTTTGACCTCTTTGTCCCATCACCTATAACCTTCATGAAGTATTGGTTCGTTTAAATAGCCAACTTAGGCCAAAAGCCTAAGTTGGGGGTGTGGTGAAAAAGAAGAAAAATCAAGGAATGTGAAAATATGCCTTTGAAGGATCATGATGAAAAATACGGAACCCCTCCATGTAAAAAAAAATAAGAAAAAGAAATGAAAAAGATTTAAAAAGATGAGAGTTTGTGAAATAAAGGTTGTGAAAGAGGCAAAAGAAGTGGGGTATCGAATGAGTCATGGTTAAATGAGTAATAGGGTGGATTGTGAACATCATACAAGTGTGAAAGAGAAGGAGAAAACGTGAATTGCAGGCCATACTTCATGAAGGTAGAAGTCACTAAACCAAAATGATCATACATTTACACTCAGCCCCATTACAAGCCTTAAAAGACCTTTGTGATCTTGAGTGAGATGAAAATAATGTTGATTGGAATATAAGGGCAAGCCTATGGGTAGAGTTATATGTGATTCTGAAATTATAATTTGATAATGAACTTTGTGTTGGCATGGAATCATTCTTGGTGTGAGGGAATTTGAATGCTTTAGTTGAGCTTGAACTTGTATTTGAAGCAAGCATTGTTAGTTTGAGTCCATTTGATAATGGTTAGTCACAATTTGAAACTTAGAGTGCACAATTGAACATTATATGCAAAAATTGAACCTCTTGTGGGCATTTGTGTTGAGTCTTGAGTAGCACTGTTTGTAGACATCCTTGTTGAACTGATTGATCTTGAGTTTTACTTGAGGACAAGCAAAAGTTTAAGTTGGGGGTGTTGATGAGTCCGAGATTTCGACTCATTTAGGGATTTGTTTTCATAGTTTTATTGTCCTCAATGCCTAATTTATGCTCTAAACTAATATGAAAATGTTGATTTCCAGCGACGAAGGTGAAGAAGCAAGGCAAGGATATTACCAGGCAAAGGAGCAAAAAAGCTGAAGAAGTTGAAGAAAGGCAGTCCTGGTGATCGCCTAGACCACTCGGCAAACCGCCGAGTCGCTCTTCAACTCGCCAAAAGTTCCACCGTGCCAGCCCTGGGGAAAAACCAACTTGGTGATGGAAATGGACAGTCAGTGGACCGCCGAATGGATCGGCGACTTCGATCCTGATCGCTTAAAGTCACAGTACTCTGAGGTTAAAGAGGCAAAGCAAGACGGAGAGGAAACGCGACACTTGGCGCTTCGCCAACCTGGTCGGCGATGCTCGACTAACTTTGCCGAGTGATCCTGAAGGCCAAAATTTGAGAACGTATAAATTAAATTTCAAAAAGCTTAAAGAGGAATCCAATCATTCCCTGAGTAATTTTACCATTGTTGAACTTTGAGCTTTCGTTTGAGACATTGTTCAACTTTGTTTTAGGAGTTTTCTAGTAGATTTTGAGTTGGGTTTTTGATATTGAGCATTGTGGATCATTGTAAAGACGTGGATTGCAATATCCAGATTATGAAGAACATAATTGGTATTGATTTCTTACTTTTTATGATGTGTGGTTAAAATCCCCATGCTTGAAGGGTGTGATTATGTGATTAATTATCTTAATTAGCTTATGGGTGTTAGTAATTATTGATATAACTGCTGTTTTGAAGTGGGTTCAATTGGTAATTGAGTTTTAACTTATGAATTGTAGTTGCAAATGTAGTTCTAATTTAGTGTTCTATGCTTGCTTGAGAAAGAGGTTTTAGAACTTATATTACCCATTGATCATTGTACTGATTGGGTTGTCATGGGTTCAGCTTGAGAGAGTGAATCTTAATCCGATTCTACCTATCTAGCTCGAGAGAGTAGATAAATTGAGGTTTTGGGATTTTTATAGTATGTTGCTTGTTGAGGTTCAAGATAACTCACTTGATTCGTGGTTGTTGATCCAGAGATGGCTATTACACTTAAAGCCTAGCCTACCCACTAAGATTCAGCAAACTATGGTAATTAATAATCACCTGTATAGCGAAATTGGTAATTAATCAATCACATCCCCAAGTATCCCTTATCTACTTGACTTCTCCCCTGTTTTCCTTAGTTGTTAATTAACAAACCTTAACCCCCCATTTGACACTTGTTGTCAACCCCTTAGATTTAATTGAATGATTTCGATAATTTCTATTCCTACAATCGATTAGAACACGCCTCTCACTTAGTAACTGAATTCTAACTTGTATCACTTCTTGTGGGATCGACCCTAACTATTTGTTGGGTTTATACAAGATTGCGATCACCTACACCTCATATTGGATGAGGTGTAGTTGAGCGTTTATCAATCTCTTAAGTGATGGATTAAATCAGAGCTGTAAGAGACACATAAAAACAAACATTAGAAAGATAATTTCAGATTTCTCTACATATTTATGTACACAACTTCTTCTGCAACTGATGACGAAGCTGTGGCACTGATTTGGTTTTTACCCGTGACAAATTGTCACTTTCACCATTGGGAATAAAACTTGTTTTTCTTCTATACGTACAACATTTTTTATTTTCTTGGTTCACCTAAAAGGTTAAATGATTGGAATAAAAATGATACAAGTTATAATTCAGAAGCAACATGGAAAAATATAACTTTATGATGGAAAAAGAACAGAGGAAGCTCATATACTATTAGTCAAGTGTTAATGTAGAATCTTAATTGTCATTAAACAAGTTAAAGAAAAAAAAACCAGTCCAACCTGTCAGTTCTGTTCGATTACGATAACAAAGTGATTTTACTATGATGTCTTATAGTTATTAGGAGTGTGTGCTAATGGTTGTGGACGAAAGAGCAGGGTAGTTTGGTAAGATCACACAAGCTCTATGAAATACGATGTTGGCGGGTTTACGCTGGATTGGTGGACCTGGAGTGGAAACCGCTGGAGACTAACCATTGAGAAATAAAAACTAAAGAAATTAACCACCAAAGTATAAGAGAACAAGTAAGAGGTTGAGACTCGCAATAAATCAGTATAGACGATGGATGGTATCTTGACTTGCCTCTATGAAATGTATCTAGTTGTTTCGCCCTCCTCTAGTTCCTTATAGATCATCTCTAAAAGCACTCTCCATCTTTGTCAGAGTCCTTCATTCTTTTATTGAGGTATATGTTTGCATTTTCTCCAAGGCCTCAACTTCCTTATCTCATTTATGTCATAAAGACTCTAATACTTTATTTTTGGAGAGTCTCTTAGCAGCAAGCCAACAACCTTAATTCCATTGTAAGAACAAATACTTATCAATTAAAAAAAAAATTGAACTAAAACCAAGAATTTTTTTTCAAGAACGAAACTTCCCCAACTTTTCCAGGTGCCAAACAATCTTGTTTCACCTAAATCGACCCATGTATAACATTATAGAAACAAATAATCACCAAAATAAAAAAAGAAACGAAAATTATAACGGAAACAATGAAATAAATACCGAGGAAAGAGAACATATTGTGTGTTATTTTCTGAAGGATAAATCTGCAGCCATAGAAAAGATAGTTGGACATATGCTTGTCACGACATTAGAGATAATTAGAGCATATGTCCCCAACTATTGCTGGTCAGCCTCCTCCGAATATATTCACGACATCTTCGATAATTAGAGATAATTAGAGATTGCGGCAAGACAAATATATATCATACCTTCATCTTTTCTCCAATCTGAAGACCCTGATCGGCAATAACATTGTGATACCCGGTAATAACCTATACATTTACTACTAAGTTATTGTTAGTAAATTACGTGAATTTGAAAGTTTTGGAGGGTATTTGGTCTTAAAATAACTCGAGGGCCGTGAGTGATATTTTAATTTGATGGCGAGAGATTTCTTGGCTTACTTTATAAAAAAAAAACAGCACCTTCTACTTTTTAATTATGACGACAACCCTATTAACTAGAAATCCTCTAAATGCCTCAAGAGTATAAGGCTTCCAAGAAGCCATCAACTACTGTGAACTTATTGATATGGGATTCAAAGGAAAATGATACACTTGGTTGAACAAAAGATTCAAAAAAAAAGAAGCTCCCTGATTTTCGAGCGATTAGATCGCTTCTTAGAAAATAACGAATGGCTATTGAATTATCCTAATGTGCAAGTACATCACTTGCCGCGGACTCACTCTGACCACTGTCCCCTCTTAATTAACTTGGTCAGCAGTCGTGGGAACACTAGGGCCAAAGCCTTTCGACTAGAAACAATGTGGACGTCGCACCCGGGTTTTATAAAAATTATGAACCACGCTTGGGATAGAAATAATAACCTGCTAGGGGCCATGTCAATCTTTGAATTGGAGGTAACCGGATGGGTGAACACTACTTTTGGAGATATTTTCCACATGAAAAGGAAGCTTCTGGGAAGGTTACAGGGAATACAATCTTCTCCAAATTACCCAGATAGCAACTTTCTCCTAGATCTAGAAAACAACCTAATAATTGAATATAACGAAATCCTGAAAAGAGAAGAAGATGATTAGAAACTTAGATCCTGTGACGACCCAAAAATGGATGTGATGGAACTCGTCTTATCCCACCAAGACAAGTTAGCCTAATACCCAACCATTACGATAAAAGGGCGGAAATAAACTATAAATAAAATTCTAATACTTTAATATAATGCAGAAATTCATAATCGACTTAAATATTTCCCCAAAACCTGGTTGTCACGTATACAAGGCTCTAATGTGTTATAACAAAATTGAAAGAAATACAAGTCTCAAATGATATTATTTCTAGAATAGAACAAGATCATAAATAAGGAGAAAAAAATTCCATTGAGATGAGAAACAACTACCACAAATCTCCATAGGAAGCCTCATAAAACAATAGAATAGAAAGTATCACGAAGATCCAGGCTTGTAACCTACAAAAATGTAGAAGCAAGGGGTGAGTATCAAACCACACGGTACTTACACTACAACAATAAAGGCTTTTAGTGGCAATTAATATGCACTTTAGTGGCAATACAAATTGCCACTAAAACTTTTACCGGCATTTATTTAATTGCCATTGGATCCAATATCGCTAAAGGCTTTAACGGTAATTATAAAGAGTGCCGGTAAAGATATCAATTATTGCCGCTAAAAGGTTTTAATTTTAGTGGCATTTATTTAACGACAATAACAATGGCCACTAAAATCAACTAGAGTTTACATCTTGCATGATCACTAGTGACGCACCTTATTGCAATAAAACTGCCCACAAATTGACAAATACTAATATTAAGAAATGATGTCCTTCATTAAAATCACAATAAATAAAAAAGTAACTATTCATTCATAATCTTAATGTCAACAACATAATATGAAAAAAATTACACCACTTGATTCCAAAAGCTAATCTTATTCTAATTTTGATAATCTTCCATATTTCAAATCCCTAAACATCATAGAGTACATATCTATATCCTCTCAGAAACCATTGCCTCGTGTCCTCTCAGATGCCATCATTCCGCATCAAAACAACAGGATACTCTGCACTAGCCAACACCAGATGTCTTCTTAGATGCTACCAGACCCACTGGATCTCCAATTTTCATGCAAAGATGAATTTCTTAGGCATAAGGAAATGTTTCACTTGTATTTCCCTTTTAGGACCTTCAAATTTGAAGTTGTGTCCCAGTCTTATATGCCCATCAATGCTTTCAGGAGAAGGCAACTGACCATCAGGACTAAAATCCAAACTAAACATAATCTTTGTGATCTGCACCATATGTAAAAAAATAAAAATAAAAAGGTATATGAATAAGACGTATCTAATTAGCGATACAAAGTCATAAATCATTCAGATGATATATATGAGACAAATTTTTAGTGCCAGTAATGACTCATTTACCTTCTAATAACTTTAAACTAGAATCACCTTGACCAATCTTCTATACAAATTCTCTTTCGTCTCCACCACATGTTTCCACCAAATTAGCATTTATCGGGCTGCAACTAGTAGTTTATGCTTCATTTATAAAGAGAAAAAAGTATTGAAGCAGTTAAAATATAAAGTAAACAGTAAAAGAAATCCACTCCAAAGTACAATCTAGTTATAGTTCTATACCCAATCAGGAGGCATTGACTATAATTAACTCATGGATACAATTAACTTTTAACGAGTCCAAAATTAATAAAAAACACATTTAACTAAAATCATTATGATGGTGAGGAAAATAATCTTATGTGAAGTATATTCAACTATCTGAATATCTGATTCAATTTTCTTATAGGGCAAATATTTACATTAACGAGTGGAAAAATTTCAGCATACAAGAAACAATAAGGAAAATAAAAGTTTTACAACACAAATATTCAAGGAGTCCTTCCACTCCCAAAATGTGAAGGCTCTAGATGCCTAAAATAACATAGATTAGCTTGCTTAAAAGAAAACTATGATTAACGACATGCTCTATGTGCTAATAGAAATTTGAGGTACAGACATGTGTTACTCCTACTGGAGGTTGTAGTGGAGTCATGGTATCATATGAAACTTGTAGCATAAAAAAGTATACAAATCAAAGGAGGACAACAAACTCAACTTATGATACGATCATGTAACCTTTTTCATGACTAGTCAATATCTTTGCTGATAGAAGTTTCCAAGGAACAATGGCAAAACTAATCACACATGCTTTCTAGTTGTCAGACAGATGATTGATGATCTAAAAGGAAAATAACAGTTTAGCAGACCAAGTTTACAGTGGCATAAGGTAGTTATGCACGTGGTAATATACTTCATACAAATTAGCCACAAAACGTAGCCCTTGGTGTTAATTAGATATCATCGAACAAGGTGGAGGAAACAAAGAAAACACATAGGCTCCATGAGCAAGATCTTGTCTTAATTTGGACGACAATCTTGTAAGTTAACAAGAAAATTAATCCTATATTTTTTTAAAGAAAATTAATCTTATGTTTTATCTTAATTTGGGCAAGAATCTTGTCTTCCAGGAACAATCTTGATCAAGAAAATCCTATCCGAACATCACCACTTTTCCAATTTTATATTGCACAAGTAAAACTCAACTCGAACTTACAAATTAATACTCGGTCAATCTCAGAAATTAGAGTCGAATGCAGATATCAATTTTCACTTAATCAAATTGTCCTACGCAAGATAAGAAATGCAAAAACTCTGAGAAAGAAAATCAACCTCATCCAGAGAGTAAATTAACAAGCTTGGCTAGTAGAAACACAAAGTTGCATTGAAACTACTCGTATACAATTGCAGATTGTGATAAAAAAAATTAAACTCACCAAGATAGAGCAACTAAAACCTTATTCCAAGTTTACAGAGCTGAGTTTGTCAACTTACTAACTAGGAAAAACGCTTATTACATATGTCAAACTGTAGGATTAGAGCAACCAAAAATAGCCGAGCTCCAGTAGGTGTACCTGTCATGCCAGTTCCACCAGAACTCGAGCTCCAGTAGGTGTACCTGTCATACCAGTTCCACCAGAACTCTTTAGGATATATGAATAAGAACATATGGATTATCTTCTGAATGTTCTCATGGACAATAACATACATGCTACCAGAAGCAAAATGTTAGATACTCCTTAGAAGCTATTGATGCTTACAACACACAAATAAAGTAGCCTAAAAGTGCAAATTATAGCAGAAATCGAAAAGATGAAAGGTTAAATTTTCAACCTGTGTTAGATTGGAAATTGATAGTGTGTTCAAAATTAGGACTTGAAGAAAACAACGACTCAAATTCGATTCGAGCGAGGACTTGAATACATAAATCCAATTAGAAGAGAAAACAAAGACATACTGAAATTGTAAAATGGCTCAAGCTTCAATTCTAACAACTTAGTTTTCTCATGAGACGATTGCACGCGCTAAAATTGCTCTGAATATTGCAAACCACAAATAAAAATATCATAACTTAATTTCCAAAAATAAAGAAATTCAGATAGTAACCAGTGAAGGAGGAAGAATACCGACATAGTAGCGGTGTTGATTGGCAGCGGAGGTGGATTTGGAGGTCCAGATAGCGATGGTGGATACGATGGTTTTGGTGGTCGTGGAGAATACGATGACTCCAGTGGTGGTGAATACGAGGGCTTAAGTGGCGGTGAATACGGTGGCTACAATGGCTCTAAAGGTGGTGATTCTGGAGGAGGAGGGCAGCGGATCTAATGGCTAGGATTTTTTTATTGCTTTGAGGAAATAAGTAAAATATCAAAATTGAATTTAGATATTGACTTTTAGTTGCAACTGTCTTTTATTGCCACTGAAAAGAGAACTTTTTTACGGTGAATGTACATTTGCCGTTATATCTCATTTCAAAGAGTAAATTAGGGGCAATTAATTTATTGCCCCTAAATAATTGCCACTAAAAATACTTTTTGGTGTTGTGTTAGCAAGTAAACTTCTAAACACAAGCTAAGGAAATAGAATATGGGTTCTCCTACCACCCCAAATGAACCTCCACACTACAACTTGCATAAAACCAGCCCAACCTAACATTTCACAATTTACATAGCACATAGTTCAACCACATCACTTCAACAGTTACAGATCAACAACACACAAGATCAAGTTCACCAATCACAAGTTCCATAGAAAAGTACTCATAACTTCACAAATGATAAAGATGTTCAATATAATGAAATGCAATGTCAAGTGTAGTGGTGCATGTCTGTCCTAACGATACACACCCACTGTCTCTCCGTTCGGGACCCATGGGGGATATATTTATCCATGCATCCACCGCGGCGTGCGACATGTCCCTCGATAATAGAATCAGTCATGGCGTGCGACACGTCCCTCAATAATAGAATCCGTCACGGCGTGCGATACGTCCCTCAATAATAAATTCATCGAGGCGCGCGACACGTCCCTAGAAATAGTACATCCTCCTTAATTTCTTATTCTTCCTCAATTCACATAACACTTATCACAACCATGTCTCAGAACCAACGCAAAATGACATATTCACACAAATAATGAGGAGATGACCATTTTCATAACAGTGCACAATTCACAACAACACAATACAACATCAACAATAAATCAATAAGCCTTTCAAACCATTCTCAACACATCACATACCAACAATTAATCACATTGCATTTTATTACCCATTTTTCATCATTAAAATTATTCAATATGGACAAGTCAACACATTACCAAGTCCCATTACTCCCCAACACATACCACAAGGAAATACACGATTCTATACACATTACAAGGGTTTAGAAATTCACTTGCCTCAAATAATCGAACAATCGCTCTGGGACTTGAGCCTTTCCTGTTCGTAGGGCTTCTGAATCAATGCAATCTATTCAAATAAATAATCATAATAAGATTTTGAAACTAACATCACCCATATTACTATATGTCTCCCAAAAATAACCAAAAGTTATAATCTAGTTACTAAATCTTGATGTCCATTAATATGTCAATTATTTCAGTTTTCTCGAACTTCAAGTCTAGAGTTAAGTCTTAATTCCTCCAAATAACATACTCTAATGATATTCATGTAATTCAATAAACTTAATTTAATTACCTATCTCAATATATAAAAACTTAGTTTATAATATGATAATAAAATAATATATTTAAAATTGAAGCCACTGGTTACGAAACCAGTGGCAGTAATCATAAAGCCAAATTTCCAATTCATTCCAACCATCCTAATTAACTCCTAATTGGTGAAAGTGGGCATTATCGGCCTTGAATTGGCCACCACACGTGTCTCCCCAAAATCCTAATCAACACGTTGTATGTCCACTTTTAATTCTCATCTAATATATTAATATTATAATATAACTCCTCACCCAACCATTAATAAGCATATGATAATTATAAACTTGTTGAAGTTTACCTCAAGCAGTTTGTACTCCTCTGTTCGACGCCATTTTATGTTATTCTCCTTTTTTTTTTTCTCCTTTTCTAAATAAAAAGTGACAAACTCTACTAATTTATTTTTATATATGGGTCAAACTTAACGTATTAAATAAATTATAGACTTTGCCCATTAACCATCAACTAATAAAAAATTAATTATTTAATAAATACCCTCTAAATAAATAACCATAGTTATCAAATAGTTCAAAATTTCCAGAAATGACCTTACGGTTGTTACATTATCCATCCCTAAAAATCATGTCCGTCCTCGAACATAAGGAAGAAGAAAGAATAACCGACATTATCAAAAGCTTAAGTTATGACCTACCAATTGGTGTTCATCTCTCTAAATGAACTCCTCCTTAATACCATTCCATCAAGATCAACCACTAAAAATTGAACTTTCGAATCAAGCTTTGGAAGATCTACAAATTAGGAGTGGTTATCAAGCCACATAATAACCCATGACCCAATCTGAACTGAGACACTCTGGACCATAACACAATCGCCATGATGATTTTTTTCTCACATAACCACAGTAACATTCTGAATCAATACCAACTACCACCAGAAGTAAATCTGAACCAACCACCACACACTCGTAATTCATCAACCATCACAAACCTTATAAAGATTCCATCCTTACAACATAATATTTCCACGAGCTTAAGCTATAAAAATATGATATTTAGACATCGGTTACTCATCAAGGGAGAATCAAAATTATCTAACCCAAAAAAGGAAATGGTTAAGTAACCACCCAAAGAGTGATACATCTAAGTATACAGAACCTCTAACAAACCTGTCGAAATGCTAGATCAGTAACTGTGATTGTAGACAAACCTTAAGAACGACATAGCTAGACTCAATGGTCCCCACATTCAATCACACATAGCCGGAATGTGACCTCAACGGCTAGATGGATATTAAAATGGTCAGACAATTGTAAGTACCCATGGTATCTCTTCTATAAATTCTCATTAGCAAGGTGACACATGTATAAACATTGAAATACTTCAACTACCCCAAAGCAACACCAAAGCTTCCATATCTGAAATGACTAAGTTTGCCTAAGCATCCTGCCCTACCAAGAGGATATCGCAGGATCAGTATACCCGATACACCACTAGGAAGCCACCTATAGAAATGAAAATATTTGTGGGCATAGGTAGTGAATCATCCTCCAAACCATGTATAGAACGAAATAAGTGGTCACCATAAGAATGTACAGAACCAAGGTCGAATAGCAGAAGATACTCCTTTCATAGTGCCCATATAAAATATTTCCATTCATATGACTCCATCTACTTGACTTTTAGCTATCCACAATCAACCAGTCTGATCTATATTATAATTGTACACATACTCAATTTATCCAAACCCCACATACATCTCATAGTACTCCATTGGAGCCAATACTCTTAGTACTAACAAACATCATAACCAAACCGGTCATTTACCTTACTCTCATCTTTCACTCATATCAAAGTTTTCTTAGAAAAAAAACATTGTCGCCTCCAAAAATTTCAAACTATGGCTCCCTTTCTTTCCATGCAAGCATTCCATGATAGATACGGGTCCCACCCAAGATTAATAAAACTAATTCTAAATTTAGTAATACTTTTTCATCGAGATAAAGCTATTGAATCACCCCAAAGTCAACTCCACACAATCTTTCACATACCAAATTTCAACTACCATTCACACCATCATATACCTCATGTCAAAACTTAGAGAGATCCTTGGTCACCCCAATAATTCGGTATACTATAAGCTCGTAACCTCTATTCAACATCAAATGTGTATGTAACACATCACAACATAATTTGCAGTCCTATCAACAAAGTAGTTTCAATCTCCTTAAAATCTTCAATAATCATGTAGAACTGTAGGTTCATCCTGTAGTGTATCCATAAGTTAACTAATATAACTTGAATAACCTAGCCTCACACAACAACGCAAAATCTTCCACGCATCTCTGTTTGTCACCTAAACCAAATATAATCTTCATAAAATTTGTTGATCATCCGCTAGTAAGTCTGTACCGAACTAGTCCAACTTGCATAGCCATTTCTAAACTCAAAGGCAAAAATCCCTACTACCTCAAACTTTGAACCAAGGGTCGATACGAGATGTCTTATTCTTTCACCTTTTTTATATTCTTCCTATGACACAAATTTCTAAATATCATGAACTCCTCAATACACCAGACTCTTGTTCCTTTTGCTGACTCGCTTAATAATCTTATTCTTTGGCCAACAACCCATGACATTTTTACCTTATCCCCTAAATCAAAACATTATGTAAAACTTCCTTTAGGTCCTTTAACAATGAAAAGTAACCAAATTTCCGACTCAAATTATGCAAAAGTCCTTCCAAACTCTCAATACCAAATGCGATCGATCATTTCTTACTTTACCAATCCGCACCTTGACAAAACTTACTATCAGAAACATAGACTCACAATTAAAAACTTGAATTTTGATCCCAACTGTGTAACACAATCCCATTATCTATCAACATTAGCTCATACCTTGAAGATCATTATGAATTCATGTATCTTAGCCTATCATTAATCGCCTCACCATCGATCTTACCATATCCTTCTTTAAAAATCCAACCGTACTAGTTATCAAACTTGAAATCATAAAAGAAATTATCACCATACTCGAGTCAAACATCTGTAGACTTCTTTCTCAAATCTTATCCAACAACTTTTAACTGATATGAATGATGTGTAACACTATCAAAATAATCTGGGCAAAATAGATGGAATCACGTAATTCTGAACCCAATTATCCACTCTTTCTAAAAATACATCATTGGCCATTACAATCAGAGTAAATATCATTGCTCTCGCCTCCTTCTTAAGGCTACACTACATCCCACTAATTCTTCCCATTATGACTCTAGCTTCTTTTAATTTAATTCGAGCGGTGTCCCAACACCTCCTACAATTTTCCATACGACCATGCTACTCACCAGATAGTAGCAAATCACAATCTTAGATACAAGTCTTCATTACCATACATAGTTCAACCAACAATCCTGATGATATATTTGGATCCCTATCACAACCCATCACGAACTCTTGTTACCATCATGCTCAGTAGCCCTTGCCATCACCACGCGAAGTCAACCTTATCATTGACATGATACCTCAAACCCAGCTATCCGAATACAAATCCAAAGGACTAACCCAATTTATACGCACTTTCTTACTAAAATCTTCAATTGCCTTCACCTAAGTATACTCATTGGGACTTTCTTTACCTATAAGCCTATCATTCCAATATCAATCCACTCTGGAGCTTATGATGAAATCACCACTGCTCATTAAGAAACCTAAGGATACACTTCACAACCTAAACACATTAATATTTTACCAAAGATTCACCACTAAAACCTTCCTTACAAAAAATGCTTAACCCAAGAGTCGGTAGTAACAAACTAGTTGGTTTCTCAAATGTCAATACAACCTCAAATCATATTATACGAGCATGTGATAGATCTGAGAACTCCTTAAGTAGTTAATATTGAAACTTGACAATCGACCTATCTGTTTTCATATACCACTAGTACCACATTGTGAAAGTTTATTAAATCCACCACTAGAACACATCATACCTATCGAGTAGATCGTAGCCAAATAGCTCACACATTTCTATCCATTAAGTAACTACAATACACTACCAAATTTTTTTTCGGTCTCTCATCCAAAGCGATATGCATTCCCTCACAGATCAGGTCGATAGTATGAGTACACACTCCATAACTTTTACCAAGTAAGAATCAGTACCATTATCGTAGTCGTATCATGACCCTTTTTGATATACACTCAATATATAAAGTCATAGTAGAGGTTCTGACCTTAATTGGCGCAACATCATTCTTATCATTCACTAATCAATCCATAACTATATTTTGAAAGTTACAGTGTTCATTCTCTAGCCATTTCTTTATTCATTCCACTTCCAATTGTCGAACCACTCTAGATATTGCCTATACCACACAAGTACTATTCGCTCTACTAGGGTAACTAACCCTAAAAATACAACACATTCATGAAGTCCCTCAAACCATTATTCACCCTCATCATTTATTTATCCTCACAGTGCATCCTCAAATCATAACATCACACAATTTCTTCAAATCGCTGAACATTTTAAATCTGACCAGACATCATTTCCATAAGTATATCACTTCCACCTTAGTACCAGATCTAACATCCAAGCCATACATGACACCAACTACTCACATGAGGAACCACACACGACTCATCTCTATAAGTGAGAGAGAATGGAATGAAGCAATAAGAACAAAAAATGAACAACTGAGGCACGATAGAGATTCAAGAAAAGAAGATTGTTCCTAAAAGTCACTAAAGCCACTTGAAGATAAGTACAGACGCCTCCGTACCGATCCTCAAGACTCTACTTAGACTCGACTTGTAAACACGTGAGACCTATGAACCTGGGGCTCTGATACCATTTTGTCACAATCCAAAAATGGATGTGATGGCACTCGTCTTATCCCACCAAGACAAGTTTGCCTAAAACCCAACCATTACAATAATGTACAAAAATAAACTATAGATAAAAGTCTAATACTTAATATAATGCGGAAATTCATAATCGACTTAAATATACCCCCAAAACCTGGTTGTCACGTGTACAAGCCTCTAATGTGTTATAACAAAATTTGAAAGAAAACACAAGTCTCAAATGATATTGTTTCTAGAATAGAACAAGATCATAAATAAAGAGAAAGAAGGTCCGCTGAGATGACAAACAACTACGTCACAAATCTCCACATGAAGCCTCAGAAAAGAAGAGAATAGAAAGTATCACGAAGATCCGGACTTGTAACCTAAAAAAATGTAGAAGCACGGGGTGAGTACCAAACCACACGGTACTCAACAAGTAAACTTCTAAACACAAGCTAAGGGAATAGAATACGGGTACTCCTACCACCCCAACCGAACCTCCACATCTATAACCTGCATAAAACCAGCCCAACTTAAGAGTTCACAATTTACATAGCACATAGTTCAACCACATCACTTAAATAGTTACAAATCATCAACACACAAGATCAAGTTCGCCAATCACAAGTTCCACAGAATAGTACTCATAAGTTCATAAATGATAAAGATGTGCAATATAATGAAATGCAATGTCAAGTGTAGTGATGCATGTCTGTCCTAACGATACACACCCGCTGTCTCTCAGTCTGGGACTCATACGGGACATATTTATCCGTGCATCCACCACGGCGTGCGATACATCCCTCGATAATAGAATCCATCACGTCGTGTGACATGTCCCTCAATAATAGAATCCATCACGTCATGCGGCACATCCTTCGATAATAAATCCATCACGGCGTGCGACACGTCCTTAGAAATGGTACATCCTCTTTAATTTCTTATTCTTCCTCAATTCACATAGCACTTATCACAACCATGTCTCAGAACCAATGTCAATGACATGTTCACACAAATAATGAGGAGATGACCATTTTCATAACAATGAACAATTAACAACAGCACAATCGTGGTACAACATCAACAATAAATCAATAAGCTTTTCAAAACATTCTCTACACATCACACACAAACAATTAATCACATTGCGTTTTACTATACATTTTTCATCATTAGAATTATTCAATATGGAGAAGTCAGCCCATTATCAAGTCCCATTACTCCGCAACACACACCACAAGGAAATATACGATTCTATACACTTAACAAGGGTTTAGAAATCCACTTGCCTCAAATAATCGAACAATCACTCCGGGACTTGAGCCTTTCCTGTTCATAGGGCTTCCATATCAATGCAATCTATTCAAATAAATAATCATATTAAGATTTTGAAAATAACATCACCCATATTACTATATGTCTCCCAAAAATCACCAAAAGTTATAATCAAGTTACTAAATCTTGATGCCCCTTAATATGTCAATTATTTCAATTTTCTCCAACTTCCAAGTCTAGAGTTAAGTCTTAATTCCTCCAAATAACATACTCTAATGATATTCATGTAATTTAATACACTTAATTTAATGACCAATCTCAATATATAAAAACTTAGTTTATAATATGATAACATAATAATATATTTAAAATTGAAGCCACTGGTTACGAAACAAGTGGAAATAATCATAAAGCCAAATTTCCAATTCATTCCAACCGTCCTAATTAACTCCTAATTGGCAAAATTGGGCATCAGTGGCCATTGATTGGCCACCACACGTGTCTCCCGAAAATCCTAATCAACATACTGTATGTCCACTTTCAATTCTCATCTAATAAATTAATATTATAATATAACTCCTCACCCAACTATTAATAAGCATAGGATAATTATAAACTTGTTGAAGTTTTTCCTCAAGTAGTATGTACTCCTCTGTTCGACGCAACTTTATGTTATTCTCCTTTTTTTTTTCTCCTTTTCTAAATAAAAAGTGACAAACCCTACTAATTTATTTTTATATATGGGTCAGACTTAAAGTATGAAATAAATTATGGACTTGGTCCATTAACCATCAACTAACAAAAAATTACTTATTTAATAAATATCCACTAAATAAATATCCATAGTTATCAAATAGTTCAAAATTTCCAGAAATGACCTTACGGGTCATTACATATCAAGAATAAATTGGCTAGCACAAGGTGATGCCAATAAGCTTCACCCCATAAGTTAGGATCTAGTTACGAGAAGAAAAAAGAAAGGTCCACTGTGTGTCTAAAGATGTAGCACAAAGAATAAAGCAATGTTAGCAAGACTAGCTTGGAGGGTGTAACACCTTAGATTCAAAAAGGAAGAAAATTCAGTTTTTCAGAAAAGTTTGGTGTACTAGTGACGGAAGCCATCCATGACCCATGGAATGACCCACAGACTGTAGGTGGTGGCCGTGGGTGACAAGTTAGTTTTTTTCAAAATGTCAAGTTTTCTATATTTTTCAACGGTTCACCAAGAAGGTCCATAGTTCAATGCATGAGCCGTAGATAGATCTCGTAGGTGAGTTCCAGACTTAGAGAGATTTTGAGGTCAAAAGTTGAAGACCACGGTTGGGACCCACGGCCCATCGTTTGGACCATGGCCCGTGGGTGGGTCCCGTCGTTTGGAGTCCAGAGAATTTAATCTATGAACCAATCGACCGAGGGACAAGACGGTTCGTATGTTGACCCACGGACCGTAGGTCCCCACCGTCGGTTGGTTCGGCAGTTAAATTCTTAGGGGCTTTTGAGTCTTTTTCTAATTATTCTATCCTAATACTATGTCGTTTTACCCTTCACTAAAACCCCTATATAAGCATTTCAACCCCAAAATTTACATAATTGAAATCATTCTCTCAAACTCACAAAAGAAGAACCTCTCAAATATTTCTCTCTAGAAGTTGAAGAAGAAGGGTCCAATCTATGGTTTCAAGTCAAGTCTCCTAATCCACCATTGAAGTTAAACTTTTGGCATTGAGGTATGATAGTTTTCATCTTTGGATTCCTTTCATCCATGGAGTTCTCAAATTCTCCAATTTTCAAATTTAGAAATCCCCAATTGAGTTAGGGTTTTTCATCTATGTTATGAGTTCTCTTGATTATTGATTTAATTTATTGTTTTATGATCTTCCAAGCATGAATTGACATAATTCCATGATGTTATGATGATTCTCCATGAAACCATGTAATTCCCATGTCTTTGCAAGTTATGATGATATAATGTGGATTTTGGATTATGAAAGAAGAGGATTTTATGAAATCAAGCATGTTCTCATGAATTTTATGTAAATGTTTAAGGATGCTTTGAGATTGAAGTATCAATGATGTTGTTGTTGTTGTTGTTGTATTGTTGAAAGGATTTATCATATGCACATGAAAGCATGAATTATGAAAGGGAATTCTTACACAATAAGGGTTCTTAAGGTTGAAAGGCCTTCCCACCTAAAGTGAGCCAATAAGTAAGAATCTATGTTAATGTTGAGGCAAGAGGCGATTAGCCATTCTCTTTATTAATGACAAGAGGTGATTACCCATGTCATATGATGTAAGGACAAGAGGCGATTACCCATGTTCCTTTAAGATCTAAGATGAATAAGATTATGAACTAATCCGTGGAAGTTAAGCTTAGTACCGAGTGGACAGGTAGTGTTACCCATTTCCCATAAACTATGTGCCAATATAGGTTGTCTAGATATAAATTAGCTAGTGGATCAACCTAAGCTAGAAGTTCATGGTCCTTACCTTGGCAAGTAGGACACCCCATTTTCGATGTGGGAGACACCGGATTCCATGTTGATAACTCACATGGTCTTACATGTCGGCTAAAGATACTTCCCACAAGAAAGTTATGAAGAATTAAGGATACTTCAAGAATTATTGTAAGTATGTTTTAAGATGAGGTTCACTTGCATTGATCATGTTTTACGACTTATGCTTTATAACTCTCAAGTTTTCATGTTTTTTAGCTTGATCATTGCATGCCCATGAAAATGTCCTATTTTAGCATGTTTAAATATTTTTATGCATGACTATCATACTTGGTACATATTTTGTACTAACGTATACTCTTGCTTACATTTCCTCAAATGTTGGGTCTGACAGTCAGTGTCCTCCATTTCATGGTTAGAGTTCATTGAGAAAAGTTTACGAGCTTGGTGAGTCGTCATGCTTCGAGGATGGATTTTCATTGTTTTCAATTTTCTTTATTACTTTAAGTTTTGGACATGATATATGGGATAGTCCCAATTTCATTCTTATGTACTAGATGGCTAATGAGACAAGTGTTTACACTTCCACTTTACTTTTATAAAACTATTGGACTTGAAATGTTATTCTTTATCTCTTTTGTTCTATTTCTTATGTTATGAATGCTAAGTGGCTTGTATGGGGCCTCTCGGGGTCCTATACGTTGTGTTACTCGTAGGGGGCACCTTTGGTTGTGACAAACTTGATAATCAGAGCACAAGGTTTATAATGTTCCTAGGAAGTCTCATAAGCCTTGTCGTGTAGAGTCTTGTTCATGAGTGTGAATCACGCCACATTTATGAATGAGAAGCTACAAGATGATTAGGAAACTCCACTTCTTTCATTACTCTAAAGTCATGCGATAGATTTTAACTCTATAAGGTCTCTCTCTCCTAATATTTATCCGATCCTCTACAGGATATGGTTACTCAAATAGCTTATATTAGAAGGAATGCAGGAGAGAATACGAATCAAGGAGCTCCTCCTCAAGCTCCTCCGGTTCCAGCCGAGCAAGTGACTAATGCGGACTGTAGGGCTACTTTTCAAGTGTTGGATCAAGCCATGACGGCCCAATTCAATAGGGAGGTTGCGTTTCCCATTAACCCAAATGTAGGTATGGCGACATCTAGCGTGAGGGACTTCACTAGAATGAATCCTCCGGAGTATCATGGTTCTAAAATTAAGGAAGATCCTCAAGAGTTCATTGATGAGGTCTACAAGAGGTTGATGATTATGGGAGTGAGGCCAGTGGAAAAGGAGGAGTTGGCCACTTATCAACTTAAAGGTGTTGCTCAAATATGGGTCAACCAATGGAAAGAAAGGAGACCGAAAGATGCAGGTCATCTTGATTGGGAAAAGTTCAAAGTTTCTTTCCTTGATAGGTTCTTTCCCCTTGAGATGAGGGAGGCAAAGGTGCTTGAGTTCATCAGCTTTTGTCAAGGAAATATGAGTGTGAAAGATTATGCTTTGAAGTTCACACAATTGTCTTGATATGCTCCCACAATGATTGCCGATCCTTGGGCAAGGATGAGTAATTTTGTTTTGGGTTTCCACGAGATGGTGGTTAAGAAATGCCGTACCGCCATGCTTATCAATGATATGGATATTTTCTCGTCTCATGGTTCATGCTCAATAAATAGAAGAGGAGAAACTTACAAAAAGGTCTAGGGAGGCAAAGAGGGCTAAGACCGGTGATGGTAACTTCTCTCATGCAAGGTCCGATGGACATGGTCGTTCTAAGTTCCGACAAAAGTGTAGCGGCGAAGGTTCCTCCAATTCTCTTCCTAAGTTCAACAAAGACAGGGTGTCTAACCCCAAGCCTCAAGGAGGAAATGGTAGTAGGTCCTTATTTTTTACTTGTGCTAAGTGTGGAAGGAAGCATGAGGGAAAATGTCTAGCGAGTTCTAATGCTTGTTTTGGGTGTGGTAAGATGGACCACAAGATAAGAGATTGTCCTTCAGTTGCTAAGGGTGAAGTAGATAATCCCCCAAGGGCTCAACCAAATCCTTCATCCGGTCCAAGTGGTTCGGGTTCAAATGCTCCAAAGCAAAACCAGTTCTATGTACTTCAGACTCTTCATGAGCAAGAGGGTTCTCCTGATGTGGTTACTAGTATGTTGAAAGTCTTTCAACTTTATGTTTATGCTTTACTTAATCCTGATGCTACCTTGTCTTTTGTGACGCCCTATGTGCCTATGAGGTTTGATATTCTTTCGGATGTGCTGTTAGATCCTTTTTTTGTCTCTACTCCTGTTGGTAATTCTACTGTGGCCAAGACGGTCTATAGAAAGTGTCCCGTTTCCTTGTCCCATAGAGTTACTCTTGTCGATTTGGTAGAGCTTGATATGCTAGATTTTGATGTGATTCTTGGTATGGATTGGTTGCATTCATGTTATGGTTCTATTTAATGTAGAACCCGTGTAGTCAAGTTTCAATTCCCAAATGAGCCTGTCCTAGAATGGAAATGGGGAAATTCTATGACTAAGGGTCAGTTTGTCTCTTGTTTTAAAGCTAGAAAGATGATTGCTAAGGGTTGTATTTACCATCTAGTTAGGGTGAGGGATGTAGATACCGAAACCCCTACTCTTGAGTCGGTCCCCATGGTTAATGAGTTTCCGAAAGTGTTCCCAGATGATATATCCGGTATTCCTCCCGAAAGGGAAATAGACTTCAGTATTGATATTCTCCCAGATATGCAACCTATCTCTATTCCTCCTTACCGAATGGCTCAGGCAGAACTCAAGAAATTGAAAGAGCAATTGAAAGATTTGTTGGATAAGGATTTCATCCGACTGAGTATCTCCCCATGGGGTGCTCCAGTCTTGTTTGTTAGAAAGAAGGATGGTTCTCTCCGAATATGTATTGACTATCGACAATTGAATAAGGTTACAGTTAAGAATAAGTATCCTCTCCCAAGGATAGATGATTTATTTGAGAAACTTCAAGGAACGAGTTATTTCTCTAAGATTGAACTCCGTTCGGGTTATCACCAATTGAGGGTAAAGAAAGATGATATTCTGAAAATGTAGCACCAAAATTCAAAAAAGGGCAACATAGCAATTTTCAGGGATTTCAGGTGCCAGCCACGGGGGTCAACCACGACCAATGGATGGGACCATAGACCGTGGGTATGGTCCGTGGACTGGGCACTGATAAAGCTCAACTACATTTCATCCAATACTAAGTGTAGGCAATCACAATCTAGTATAAACCCAACGAAGAGTTGGGGTCGATCCCACAGGGAGTGATATGGTACAAAATTCAATCATGAAGTGAAAGACATGTTCTAATCGGTTGTAGGAATAGAAATTATCGAAACCATTGAAGTAAATCAAAGGGGTTGACAACTAGTGTCAAATGGGAGAATAAGGTTTGTCAATTAACAACTACGAAAACAGGGGAGTAATCAAGTAGAAAGGGATACTTGGGGATGTGATCGATTAATTGCCAATTTTGCTATACTGGTGATTACTAATTACCAAAAGTCGCTGAATCTTAGTGGGTAGGCTAGGCTTTAGATGTAATAGCCATCTCTCAATCAACTATCACGATTCAAGTGAGTTCTCTCGAACCTCAACAAGCATCACACTATAAACAACCCATAACCTCAATTTATCTACTCTCTCGAGCTAGATAGGTAGGATCGAATTAAGATTCACTCTCTCGAGCTGAACCCACAACAACCCAATCACTACAATCATCAATCGGTAACCTTAATTATAAAACCTCTTTCTCAAGCAAGAATAGAATACTAGACTAGAACTGCATTTGAAACTATAATTCATGAGTTAAAACTCAATTACCAATCGAACCCACTTCAAAACAGCAATTAAATCAGTAATTACTAACACCCATAAGCTAATTGAAACAATTAATCACATAATCACACCCCTAGAATGGGGGTTTTAGCCACACATTATGAAAAATGAGAAAAAATTACCAACTACGTTATCCATAAGCTGGGTAGTACATTCCCCGTCTTTACAATGCTCCAAATTGGATTAGTATCGAAAACCCAACTTGAAAATCTACTAGAAAACTCTCAAAAACTAAGAAAAACAATGTTTCAATCAAAAACTCCGAGCCTAAAAATGGAAGGATCCTATTTTCTCTTTTTGAAAATCAATTTATATGCTCCCATATTTTGGCTTTCGAGGTCATTCGGCGGAGTTAGACAAGTCGGCGATGCGCCATGTGATCTTCACCATCGCCTATTTTCCTTGACTCTTCACCATTCAGACCCTGTAACTTTAGGCGATGAAAGTCTTTGTCGCCGATCCATTCGGCAATTCGCCGAAGGTCCAATTCCATCGCCAAGTTGGCTTCTCCCCAGGGCTGGCACGCTGTAACATTTGGCGAGCTGAAGTGCCTCTCGGCGACTCGGCGAGTTGCTTTGGTGATTGTCAGCTTTCATTATCTTCAGCCTTTTTCATCTTTTTCGCTCTTTTTTTCCCAGTAATGTCCTTGCCTTGCTCTTTTGCCTTTATATCTATAAATTAGCATTTAAACATCAGTTTAGAGCACAAAATGGGCATTAAGGACACTAATCCTATGAATAACAAGCCCTAAATGAGTCAAAATCCCAGACTCATCAACACCCCCAACTTAAACTTTTGTTTGTCCTCAAGTAAAACACAAGATCAATCAGTTCAATAAGGATGTCTACAAACAATGCTACTCAAGACTCAACACGAATGTATACAAGAGGTTCAAACTACTCATGCAATGTTCAATTGTGCACTCTAAGTTTCAAACTGTGACTAACCATTATAAAAAAGAATGCAACCTCACAATGCTTTCTTCAATTGCAAGTTCCCTCACATCAAGAATGATTCCATGCTCACACAAAACTCATCAACAATTTAGAATTTCAGAATAAAAAACAACTCTCACACTCCCAAAGATAAATACATGCATGACTCTATCCATAGGCTTGCCCTTATTTTCCAATTGACATTATTTTCAACTCACTCAAGATCACAAAGGTCTTTCAAGGCTTGTAACGGGGCTGAGTGTATAGGTATGATCATTTTGGTATAGTGACTTTTACCTTTATGAAGCATGGCCTGCACTTCACATTTTCTCCTTTTCTTTCACTCTTTTTGATTTTCACATTACACCCTATGATCTTTTAAGCATGATTCATTGGACACCACATTTGTTTTGTCCATTTCACAAACTTTATTTCAACAATTCTTTTCTTTTTCGGTATTTTTCTTCTTTCACTTTTTTTTTTTACATGGAGGGGTTCCATCTTTTTCAACATAATCCCTCAAGGGAAAATATTTCACACTTCTTGAATTTCCTCCTTTTTCACCACACCCCCAACTTAGGCTTTTGTCCTAAGTTGTCTATTCAAATAAACCAATGCTTCATCAATGTTATAGGTGATGGGACAAAGAGGTCAAAGTTATTCATGTTTCATCCAAAGAAAAAGGATAGACTCAAATGGTGCCAAGCTAGGTTCACACTCTCACGAGGTGGTCACAAAGAGATATGATAGCAATTTTGGTTCACTCTTCACAAATTGTTCCTAAGATCATCCCTATCATTCGCTTACATTAGTCAATTGAACAAACGGGGCAAGTTCTAGGTATTACCAAGCACATATATCAAGAATATCTCACCACACACGACATTCAACACAATCATTAAACAAGACTTTACAATTTTCAGCTTGCGCGCAACGATCATAACAAGAGATCAACTCAACAACCGGCTAGTCACAATGAGATGCTAGGAGTTCACATATGACTTATGCAACTCAATTTGCCTCATCGGAGCTGTACACTCATATCGTTCAATCGAGAGCACTATTCAAGTCATCGGTATTACTCACAACCGACACTCAAATTTTCAAGAGAACAACCACATTCAAACACATCAAGAGGTGGCAATTTTTAAAATCGGTTCAAAACCAACATTCCAACAGTTTGCATTTCAAAACAAAGGAACAACACAATGGATCAAAATCAATATATATCAACCAAATTGAGCATTCACAAAAACAATCACAAACACAGAATATCTAGAAAATAGCCCAAAAGAGGTAGGTATGAAAATACCTTACCCCACTAAACTAATCTAGCAATTGTCCTCAAATGTGCAAAAACAGTAAAACCAATCGAACTAATAACATAAAGAGAGTCAAAAGAATCATCCTACTAGGCTAAGCCTAGGGTGAACTCTACATGTCAGTGACTCCATCTGTGTGGGCATCAGTGCCCGAATCTAAATCATCTTTTGCTCCACTGGAGCCCACTATCGAAGTATCCCTCAAAGAAACTGCCACACCTGTCTTGACCATAGCTCCCTCAAGATCTTCCAGGTCATCATACACTGCTGTGTCTCGAATACCCAGCTCCTCCTCAACGGTCTCAGCCTCAAACTCAGCATCAACCTCATCCATAACAACATCTCCGGTCGTAGTAACCGGAGGAATCTCGGAACTAGCCAAGAAATCTGTACTCGAGACCTCGGGGATCTCTATTGTGCCGAACAACATAGATAGATCAATGGATTTCAGCTCATCCACATCTCTCTGCAGCCCAACAATATCGGCCTTCAAGGCCGTCACATCCGCAGAAGTACTCTGTCTATGCTCACAAGCCTCTACCCTCACAGTAAGGGCATCCAGTGCAAATCTTTGGGCATCTATCAACTCTATGTGCTCTCTCAACTCAGCCCTAATCGGGGCCAAGGCAGCAGCAATCGCCCACTCAATCAACCCAGACACAACGGCCTGTACCCGGGAGGCACACACATCAGCAGATTGGGCCATATGGCCCTTCTTGTACAGTATGGTCTGGGTGATAGGGGTTCAGGAAGAAGCAGCAGCAGTAGGAGGGGGAACAACAGTCGAACCAGAAGGGGCAGAAGTACAGGTGCCAGGGGTACCTGTAGGCTCGCTGGTCTGAGGGGGAAGTATTGCCTCTGTTGGCAACATCTGAACATCGACTACTGGGGACGTATCCGCTGGTGCAGCTCTCCTCTGATCAGCCTCGTCCCTCATAGACTCGGCCTCTATCCGTCGGATGTCAGTAGAGGAAGTGGGAGTCAGTTCTACATCCATCTTGGAAATCACCAGAACACTAGCCCACCTGCACAACTCAGTAATCAAAACTGGAAAGGGGAGAGAGGTCTGACTTTGCTTGGCCATCTCCTACTCTATGATCAGACCTAAATTACGTCTATCTCTGTCCATGATAAAACCTAAACACGCTACCTTCGGGTGCCGAAGTACTGATTCATTCTGTGACGGCATCAGTGTGCTGCTAATGAACCCGAACGAATATCTGGCAGCCACGTTCAGGTCCTTCTTCTCAATAGGAACACCAGCCTCAATCCACCGTGGTGTAGATTCAGAAATCAGTGGTGCCAACCAGAACTTTAAATCATCGAGGGTCTTCTTCTGGATTTTTTCAATATAGTAGTGCATTACGTTTATCGTACAACCTAGCACCTCATTGTTATCGGTGCTGCTGCACTTCACCTTCCGGCCCCGTACTACTACATGATCAACTAGCTTAAATGCGCTGGCCTTCTTTTTTCCTTTGGGAACCAACTTCCCGTACTCGGCATAGAACTCCCAGACCCAAGTAGGAATGTAAGGACCTCAGGGCTTCGTGAAAATCTCAAACATGTAGAACTTTATGGTGTTCCACACCTCCGGGTACCGGTCTACAACCCCGTCTGTAGACAACCGCTTCTCTTCTAAAATTGTCCTCAAACCCTTGTCATTTAATCTATTCAGTGACCGGGGATGAGGAACCTGAGCTGATGGTACCTGCTCCACTATCTGTGCTGGAGGTAGAGGTGGCGTAGGAGGCATTGGGATCCGAGCTGGACCATGAATTGCTTTGGATCATAGCTCCGCTCTCCTAGCCTAGAGGGGTTGATCATCTTCTGGCTCAGATGCGGAGACCGAAAAACTGGCACCTGAATGACCCTCACTTTCAGAGGTAGAGAGGTGAGTGGCATAGATGCCCTCACTGTTAGAGCTCTCCTCCACTAGTGTTGGCACTAAGGTCCCTTTTCCTTTTCCCTTTCCCCCCGTCGGAGGAAGTTTTGTCGGTGCGTTCCGGGAGGTTGCAGCCCCCTCGTTTATGACAACACCTCTTTCCCACTTTCACGGTGGTTGATTTCTCCAAGGTACTTTTGGTCTAGCCATAGCTCCAAAACAAAGTCGAATACGTTAGACTTAGTTCATAAAAAATCTCAAAGTGTAAAAAATGTAGGAAAACTTGCCGAGTCGTTCGGCGAGTCGCCGAACCCATTTGGCGAGCCAAGTCGGGCTCGCCAAATGTTCCAGAACAAAATTACTCAAAAATCAGTTGGCGATGTCTAGGGCCTTTCGACGGATCGCTGACACCATTCCATGAATTAAAATTAGTTCGCTGAATGTTACAGAATATTTTAGAACATTTGGGGCATAGAAGGGCGATCAGAAGGGGCATTCGGCGAGCTCAGGCGAATCGCCAAAAGTTACAGAACACAGTTCACAAAAATGAAGGATAAAAAGGGCGATCCAAAGGTCCTTAGCTGAACCGCCGAACTGCTCGGCGAGCTCGACCCAACTCTCTGAATATTCCAACGTGCCAAATTTTGACCCCGACCTTCAAATTCTAACCCACAGCCCACGAAAACAAAATTAAACACCTATTCTACACAATTAAGCCCAGACCCATATTACCCATGACCTTGGGGTACTTAGACTTCCCCCGTTTTTGTCAAAATTGGCCAATCGACGTCTTTTGCCCTTAAGAATGACGTCAACCGCTCTATAATTAGGGAAATCAGACGATCGACACAATTAGGGTTACTCAGACTTCGTCACCACTAGACCCACAATGAAATCAACACAACCCACAAAATATTATCAATCAAACACACGGAATTTCATAATTAAAGGCCAATTAACACAAAATGAGGCACAATACGAGCCTGCATTACCAACAAACATTCAACCAATCAATAATACGCAAATATAACGACAAAGCAATGATCACGCATTTGAAATTCCCAAAATATAAAGGCGGTGTTCGGGTAACCAACTTCAAGAGCAGATGTTTGAATGCTAGGCTAGCAAAGTATACGAAAGTCCCCTCGAGCACTTGATCTAAAACAAAAAGCAAGAAATGCAAGTACGGAAAATAAAAATATGCGGTTGTGAAAGTGTAGAAGTTGAAAAGTTTGAAATGCGGGAGATATTTAATTTAAAAATGGTATTGGCCTTTTTGACCTTTCAGTTCGCGCGCCAGTCGGCGACGCTCACTTATGTCGCTGACCCATTCGGCGATGCGCCGAATAGCTCTTTAGCTCGCTGAGTTTTACTTAACCACTAGATAACTAGTTTGTCTAAACGGCGATCCAGATCGGGCTCGCCGACTGGTCCCTAGGCTTGCCTAATTGCTCATTTTCCCAAAATTTCAAAACTTCAACCTGCACATTCAACACCAGTTATTCAAACAACAATAATAAAAGCTTAAACAATTGGGTTGCCTCCGAAGAAGTGCCTTATTTAACGTCGTGGCACGATGTGGATACGATTTCAAGGTTCATTCTTCGGGTTGGCCAAGGTATCACTTGGTAGACCCCCTTTTGGCCTTGGGTTCAAATGAGGTGATATCTGACCCATTTGCGTTTCCAACTGTTTAATGGACACCGACTGAGAATTAACCGTCTGGTTTAGAGTGGAGACGTCCTCTTTCATTTCTTTAAGCACCTTGTCCGACCTTTCCACTTTATTGAGAATGCTTGCAAGCATATCTTTAGTGCGAAAGTTTTCCGCGTCTGCCCTTTGCTCTTTTGGCTTTTGACGTTCATGGAGAGGAACATATCTCTCTATGTCACATGTCGATCCCTCCAGTTTGTACTACGGTCACGCCACTCCCTATCACGATCCTTCCAACCTTCTTCACGCTGTCTATTCCAAACTTGGTTTCCACATGGCCTTGGATAATTTTGGCGGAATCCTCCTCCCTGATTTGCTAGAAAGTTGATTAATGTTTCAAGCACACCTCATCCAATTCTAGGTACGAACGATCGTTAAGCAGTATAAAACCCAACAAATGAGTTGGGGTCGAATCCCACAGGGAGCGGTACGTGTTAAAATTCAAGTACGAAGTGCAAATGTGATCTAACTAGCTATAAGAATAGATATTATCGGAAGAAGACATATCAAATAAAAGGGGTGACACGAATGTCAAATGGGGTTTTTTGGGTTTTCAGATTATCAACTACAATCAGTCAAATAGCAATGAGATAACAATAATGATAGCAATTCTCAGGATGTGATCGATTATAGGCAAATTTCGATATATGGGTAATTGAAACAACTAGTAAACAACCAAAAATTAGTGGGTAGGCTAGACTATAATTGAAATAGCTTTCTCTCGAACAACTATTCCGCTTCAAGTAATTTCTCTCGAACATCAACAAGCATAGAAATTAAGAACAACCCATAACCTTAATGCAGCTTCTCTCTCGAGCAAGATGGGTAGAACTAGGTTTAGGATTCACTCTTTCGAGCTGAACCCAATTCAACCCAATACATACAAATCATTAATCAAAAGCTTTGGTTCAAAACCTCTCTCTCGAGCAAACTAAGAACACAAAATTAGAACTGCATTTGCAACTACAATTCATAAATTAACCCACAGCTAATGATTAAACCCACTTCAAAATAGCATTTAAACTAGTAATTAGCAATACCCATACACTAATTCAACCCATAATCACATGATCACACCCCAAAAATTAAGATTTTAGCCGAACATCATAAAAAGATAAAAACCGTTACCGAATCGATTAGCCATCAACTGGGTAAGAGGAATTCAAGCTTTACCATGCTCCAATTCGAAGAAAATTAGAAACCCACTTGTGAAATCTCCAAGTTGAGTCTCAAAACCCTCAAGTCTACTAAGAGAACTCAAGAGAAAACTGTTCTAGACTAAATTCGATGTCCAAAGATAGATAAAAAAATTGATACTAAATTACTGTTCAATATGTAATTTATAGTCGCCAAAAATAAGCCATGAAGGGCCTCTCGGTGAAGTAAGTCGGGCTTGCCGAATCACTCAGCGAGCCGCCCTTTGACTTCTTCCATCGCCTTTTCACCTTAGCATTCAGCATCCTCGAGGTCTGTAACTTTGAGCGATCTATCTTTACTTCATGGAACGACTCGGCGATTCACCGACTTCTCCTTTTCATTGCCGACTTGGTTTCTTCCTTCATGGCTTAGCACACTGGAACTTTAGGCGGTGAGATTAGCCACTCGGCGACCTTCAGGCTCGCCCTTCTTCATTTTTTCAACTTGTTTTGTTCCTTTTTGCCTGTTAGTATCCTTGCTTTGCTCCTCAATCCATATACCTAAAAATCAAGGCATTAACATCAGTTTATATCATAAATTAGGCATTTGAGGACACTAAATCTATACTAAGTGTAGGCTATCGCAATCTATTATAAACCCAACGAAGAGTTGAGGTCGATCCCACAAGGAGTGATACGGTAGAGAATTCAATCACGAAGTGGAAGACATGTTCTAATCGGTTGTACGAATAGAAATTATCAAAACCATTGAAGTAAATCAAAGGAGTTGACAACTAGTGTCAAGTAGGGGAATAAGGTTTGTCAATTAACAACTATGAAAATAGGGGAGTAATCAAGTAGAAAGGGATACTTGGGGATGTGATCGATTAATTGCCAATTCTGCTATACGGGTGATTACTAATTACCAAAATTCGATGAATCTTAGTGGGTAGGCTAGACTTTAGATGTAATAGACATCTCTCGATCAACTATCACGATTCAAGTGAGTTCTCTCGAACATCAAAAAGCATCACACTATAAATAGCCCATAACCTCAATTTATCTACTCTCTCGAGCTAGATAGGTAGGATCGAATAAATATTCACTCTCTCGAGTTAAAACCACAACAACCAAATAAATACAATCATCAATCGATAACCTTAATTCTAAAACCTCCTTCTCAAGCAAGCATAGAATACTAGACTAGAACTGCATTTGCAACTACAAATCATGAGTTAGAACTCAATTACCAATCATGCCCACTTCAAAACAACAATTAAATCAGTAATTACTAACGCCCATAAGTTAATTGAAACAATTAATCACATAATCACACCCCCAAGAATGAGGGTTTTAGCCATACATTATGAAAAATGAGAAAAGATTACCAACTACGGTATCCATAAGCTGGGTAGTACAATCCACGCCTTTACAATGCTCCAAATTGGCTTAGTGTAAAAAACCCAACTTGAAAATATACTAGAAAACTCTCAAAAACTAAGAAAAATAATGTTTCAATCAAAAACTCTGAGTCTAACAATGGCAGGATCCTGTTTTCTCTTTTTGAAAATCAATTTATATGATCCCAGATTTTGGCCTTCGGGGTCATTCAACGGAGTTAGTTGAGCATCGCCGACCAAGTCGGCTATGCACCAAGTGATCTTCACTATCGCCATATTTCCTTGACTCTTCACAATTCAGACCCTGTAACTTTAGGTGATAAAAGTCTTTGTCGCTGATCCATTCGGTTGTTCGCAAAAGGTCCAATTCTGATGCCAAGTTGGCTTCTCCCCAAGGCTGGCACATTGTAACATTTGGCGAGCTGAAGTGCCACTCGGCGACTCACCGAGTGGTTTTGGCGATTGTCACCATTCATTATCTTCAGCCTTTTCCATCTTTTTCACTTTTTTTTGCCCAGTAATGTCCTTGCCTTGCTCTTTTGCCTTTATATCTGCAAATTAGCATTTAAACATCAGTTTAGAGCATAAAATAGGCATCGAGGACATTAATCCTATTAATAACAAGCATTAAATGAGTCAAAAGTCCAGACTCATCAGGCACCCAAAATCTTCCGGGAACCATGAAACCACAGCCTGACCAATGGAGCGTCGGTTGGACCACGGTCCGTGGTTGGGGGCCGTTGTTCAATGGCCCATAATCGTGTTTCTGACCACGAACGACGGTCGTGCAGGACGGACCATCGGTCCTTTCCGTAGATGGTGGTTTGGCAGTTAAGCTTAGGGGCTTTTGGGACTTTTCCTAATTATTTCATCTCTATACTACGTCATTTTACTCTTCACTAAGACCCTTATATAAGTGATTTTAACCCCCAAATTAGTTCATTCACTTCATTCTCTTCAAATTCACCAAAAGAAGAACTCTTAAATATTTCTTTTTGTAGAAAGCTTGAAGAAGAAGGATTCAACATAGGGTTTCAAGTCAAGTCTCAATTCCTCCATTGAAGATTAGCAATTGGCTCAATGTATGATAGTTTTCATCCATGGATTCCTTCCATTCACGAAGTTCCCAAATTCCTCGATTTTCAAAGTTAGTAATCCCCAATTGATTTAGGGTTTTATTCAATTGTCATGGGTTCTCTTGATTATTGATTTAAATGATTGAATTATGATATCTTATGGATGAGTTGATAAAATACTATGATTTTATGATATTTTCCCTATGAACCCATGAAATCCCTATGTTTTCCGAGTTATGATCATATGATATGGGATTTTGATTATGAAAGAAGAGTTTTATGAAATCAAGCATGTATTGATAGAATTACATGAATTTATGATGAAATCCATATCTAACCCATGTTTTCTAAATGTTGATGATTGAAATTGGGTTTTGAACCTTGAAAGGTAAATTATGGAATTATGCATGTCTTTATGAAATCTATGCAAATGTTTTAAGGATGCCTTGAGAGTCAAGTATCAATGATGATGTTGTTGATGTATTATTGAGAAGATTTTCTCATATACACATGAAAACATGATTCTGAAATGTTTTCTCAGATAATAAGGATTCTGAGGTTGAAACGTCTTCTCACCAAATTGAATCAAAGAATTAAGAGCTATCTGAATGACTTAGCTTGGATTGGTTATTGAATGACACCTTTCCATGAATTGTGACTTACCATGGATTGGAAAGATGACATGACTTTCCATGGATAATAAGAACAAGTAAGAAATGAGTATTCCATGGGATTTATGCTTAGCACCGAGAGGATATTGAGATAGAAGATCTCCCGTTAGTAGAGGCCATATTTCTATAAGTAATCTCCTTATCCCTTACCTATGTTCCCCCATCGGATGATTGTCTAGATAGAAATTAGCTAGTGGATCCACCTAAGCTAGAAGTTCATGGTCCTTACCTTGGCAAGTAGGACAATCATTTTTGGTGTGGGAGACACCGAGAGATCATGTTATAGCTCACATGGTCTCTATGTCGGTTAAGGCTAATTCCCCCAATAATAATGAACTAAGGTTACTTCAAGAAGTATCTCATATGTGTTCAAAGGTTTCAAATGATGTTAGCTTGCATTGACCATGTTTTATGACTGATGTTTCTAACCCTTTTAGATCATCTTTTAGCTTGGTCGATTGCATGTCATGAAATGTCCCTTTTAGCATGATTTAAAATTTTAATAAATAGCTATCATACTTGGTACATTGTTTGGTACTAACGCATACTCTTGCGTACAATTCTCTAAATGTAGGGTCCGACAGTCAAGTTTTTTAGTTTCGTGGCTAGTGGTTGATTACGAGGTTCCCGAGCTTTGGTGAGTCCTCATCCTTCGAGGAAGGACTTTCATGGTTTCAGTTTCCTTCTTGTATTTCAATTTTGGACATGATGTACGGGTTAGGCCCAATTTCATTCGATTGTATTAGATTGATATTGAGACAAAGTGTTTTAGACTTCCGCGTTTCTTTTATTAAACTATTGGACTTGAAAAGTTGTCTTTACTTCCTTGTTCTATTTCTTATGTTATGAATGCTAAGTGGCTTGTGTCGGGTCACTCGGGGTCCTATACGCCATGTTACATCTAGGGGATACCCTTGGGTCGTTACAAACTTGGTAATCAGAGCATAAGGTTTAGAATGGTCCTAGGATGTCTCATAAGCCACGTCGAGTAGAGTCTTGTTCATGAGTGTGAAGCGCGTCACATTTATGAATGAGAGGCTAGAAGATGATTAGGAAACTCCACTTCTTTCATTACTCTAAAGTCGTGCGATAAAGCTTAACTCTATAAGGTCTCTCTCCTAATCCTTATCCGATGCTCTACAATGTAACACCCCAGAATCTAGTAGACTAAACTAGGGCTAAGTGTGTAAGAGCTACGGTCAAGGAAGAGGGCAAAGGCCAAGGGTGAAGGCTAGGGCAGCCTAAAATTTTTCTAGGCACTTCCCCACCTACCACGACCACCACCACAGCCAGTGGTGAGGACCACGGCCCTTGGTGTGGCCCGTGGTGGGCTAGGAAGTAGCCTCCTCAAAGCTGCCCAAAATAGCCCCTTCTTCACGAGCCACTTCACGGCTCGTAGGAAGGTTCGTGGAGATGACTTAGTTTTTAGGGGTTAGGGAAAGGTTGCCTAACTACTAGATTATGACCACGAGAGGCACCATGGCTCGTGGTAGGCACCACGGCTCGTGGAGCCTCCCGTGAAGCGCTTTTCATTAGACTTAGAGTTTAGGGTCAACTTCAAACTATCATATCTTTTAGCTCAAAATGAATTACGTGAGCCATGACCTATCAAATTAAAGGTCTCTGAGTCCTCTTTCCAACGCCACTGAGTTTGCCCAATTCTCATCTCGGAGTAAAAATTTATGCCCAAAATAGTGAAGTACTGTCAGGCTGAAATTCTTCACGACCCGTTTGACGGGCCGTGGTGATGATGACCATCCGTTTTGGCCTCCATCATGCCATTTTGGAAGTTTCCAGTCAGGGGACTTCTTGGGTCTTTTTCCAATTTTTTTAACTCAAAGCTATGTCATTTTTCCCAAGCCTAGGACCCCTATATGTCATTTTAATCCCAAAACTCACCCATTCAATTCATTATTTCAAAAACCCAAAAGAAATCCCAAAAAGTTCATCCTCTCAAATAATTCTCTCTCTGGAAAATTTGAATAAGAATAAGAAGAAGGAGATTCAAGCTAGGGTTTCAAGAGCAAGCTTTTGTACATCAATTTCTTTTGGCTTTGATAGTAAGATATGGTAGCTTTCATCGATGGATACCTTTCATCCATGGAGTTCCCTCAAAATATCGAATTTCAAAAAGGTAGAAATCCCCAATTGTTAGGGTTTGATTCAAAAGTCATGGTTTCCTTTCAAACTTGGTTCTAATGGTTCAATTATGTTATATTAAGCATGAATTGATGATTTCTTATGGTTTTTATGATATATCCCCAAGAACCCATGAAATTCCCATATTTTCCAATTATGATGATGTAATGTGGGTTTTGATTATGAAAGAAGATTTTTATGAAATCAAGCATGAATTGATGAATTATAATGATTTTATGATATTTCTCCATTAACCCATGAAATTCCCATATTTCTCAATTGTGATCTTATGATATGGGTCTTTGTTGATGAAAGAGGAATATTATGAATTTATGCATGAGGTGATAGAATTAGATGAATTATAGTGAAGTCTATGTCTAATGCTTGAATTCTAGATGTGATGATAGAAAGTAAGCTTTGAACCTTGAAAGGGCAAAGTATGAGATTATGCATGTTTTATGAAATCTATGTAAATGCTTTAAGAACACTTTGAGAGTGAAGTGTCAATGATTAATATATTGTTGTTGTGTTTATTGAAAGGCTATTCTCATGAACACATATGAACATGATGTGAAAGGTTTTCTCACATAATGAAGATTATAGGTTGAAAGGCTTTCTCACCTAATTGAATCTAATACTTACATATAGACATGGACGGTGAAAGGTTTTCTCACGCATGATCTAAGAGCTATCCTAATGAACTAAGTTTGATTGATTGTCAAGGACATCCTTCCATGAAACATGAGTTAAGTCAAGAATTTATAAGTACTCTGTGGGATTAATGCTTAGCACCGAGTGGATATTGATTTGAGATGGAAGCCCTCACGTCAGTTGAGGCCAGGTTTCTAAAAGCAATCTCTTGAGATGGAAGCCCTCACGTCAGTCGAGGCCGGGTTTTTAGTAACAATCTCCTTATCCCATAAACTACGTGCCCCCGTAAGATATTTAGTTAGTGGATCCACCTAAGCTAACAAACCATGGTTCTACCTTAGGCAAATAGGACAACCCTTTTCAGTGTAGGTAACACCGGGTGGTCATGTTATAGCTCACATGATCTCATGTCGGTTAAGGCTTATTCCCATAACAAGAATATGAATAATGAACCATGGTTACTCAAGAAGCTTTGTATTTGGGTTCAAAGGTTTTAAAGATGATGATGACTATGTTGGCTATGTTTTATGACTTATGATTTCCAACCTCTTATATCATGTTTAACTTGGTAAATTGCATTCTTTGAAAAGAAATGTCCCTTTTAGCATGTTTCAAATGTTTTCATGAATAGCTATCATACTTAGTGCATTTTTGTACTAATGCATACTCTTGCCTACATTTTCCCCAAATGTAGGGTCTGATACTCAAGGTTGTCAATCTTGTGGTTAGAGCTTGGATTTGATTGTTTTCCTGAGCTTGGTGAGTCCTCATGGTTCAAGGATGGATTTTCCTATGTTTAGTTTCTTTCATGTACTTTCCCTTTTGGACATGTTGTATGGGCTAGGCCTAATTTCATTCGATATTGTAATAGATGGCTATGATGAGACAAAGTATCTAGACTTCCGCTTCCTTTTATGAAAAACTTTTTGAGACTTGAAATGTGTTTTACTCTTATTGTTCTATTTCTTATGTTATGAGGACTAAGTGGCTTGTATGGAGTCATTTGGGGTTCTATACGCCATGTTACATCTAGGGGGTACCCCTGGGTCGTTGAAAGAACAGTTGAAGGATTTGTTGGATACGAGATTTATCCGATCGAGTATCTCTCCATGGGGTGCTCTTGTTTTGTTTTTTATAAAGAAAGATGGGTCTCTTTGTATGTGTATTGATTATCGTTAGTTGAACAAGGTGACCATTAAGAATACGTATCCTCTTCCAAGGATAGATGATTTGTTTGACCAACTACAAGGAGCAAGTTACTTCTCTAAAATTGACTTTAGGTCGGGTTATCACATATTGAGTGTGAGAGGTGATGATATTCCAAACATGGCTTTTAGAACCCGATATAGTCATTACGAGTTTTTGGTAATATCGTTTGGGTTGACTAATGCTCCGACGGTATTTATGGATTTGATGAATAGGGTATTTAGACGATACCTTGACATGTTTGTGATTGTAATGTTGATGATATTTCGATCTATTCAAGGAGTGAGAATGAGCATGTTGAACATTTGAGGATTGTGTTGCAAGTTCTTAAGGACCAACAACTTTTTGCAAAGTTAAGCAAGTGTGAATTTTGGTTAAGGTCCATAAAGGTCATATTGTGTCTAGTAAAGGTATTGAGGTAGATCCTAAGAAGATGGATGCGGTTAAGAGTTGGCCTAGACCTCACACTCCTTCGGATATTAGAAGCTTCTTGGGTTTGGCCGGTTACTATAGAAGGTTTGTTGAGGGGTTTTCCTCCATTGCCTCTCCGTTGATGGCTTTGACTCAAAAGAAGGCTAAGTTAATTTGGTCGGAAGCTTGTCAGAAAGGTTTCCAAGAGTTGAAAGATAGACTTACTTCCGCTCCGGTGTTGACCTTATCGAAAGGTACAGATGGGTTTGTGGTGTATTGTGATGCCTCTAGAGTTGGGTTGGGATGTGTGCTTAGGAAAAATGGTAATGTGATTGCCTATGCTTCACGACAACTTAAAGTCCATGAGAAGAATTATCCTACCCATGACCTTGAGTTAGCCGCGGTTGTTTTTGCCTTAAAGATTTGGAGGCATTATTTGTAAGGGGTTCATGTTGATGTTTTCACTGATCACAAGAGCTTACAATACGTGTTTAGTCAAAAGGATTTGAATCTTCACCAAAGGAGGTGGCTTGAATTATTGAAGGATTATGACATGAGTTTTCTTTACCACCCCGGTAAGGAAAATGTTTATGGGTTGATTGTTTATGGGTAGTGTTGCTCATGTTGATGATTATAAGAAAGAGTTGGTTCGAGATGTTCATAGGTTGGCCCGATTAGGTGTTCAATTAGTGGACTCCACTAAGGGTGGTGTTATGGTTCACAATGGGTCCAAATCATCTTTTGTGGCGGATGTGAAATCTAAGCAAGGTCTTGATCCTATTTTGGTTGAATTGAAAGAGGCGGTGCTTAAGAAATCCTTTGAGGCTTTCTCCCAAGGGGCAGATGGTGTACGTAGATACCAAGGTCATTTGTGTGTTCCTAATGTTGATGACTTAAGAGAGAAAATCTTGTCGGAAGCCCATATTTCTCGGTATTCCCTTCACCCGGGAGCCACCAAGATATACCGTGACTTGCCGGGAGGTCTATTGGTGGAATGGGATGAAGAAGGATATTGCAAAATTTATGGCTAAGTGTCCTAATTGTCAACAAGTTAAGGTTGAGCATCAAAGACCGAGAGGTTTGTCCCAAGACATAGGTATTCCTACTTGGAAGTGGGAAGATGTGAACATGGACTTTATTGTCGGGTTGCCTCGCACCCGAAGACAACATGACTCTATTTGGGTTATTGTAGATCGGATGACAAAATCGGCTCACTTTATTCCCATCAAGGTTTCCTATTCGGCGGAGGACTATGCTAAGTTGTACATAAGAGAAATGGTAAAGTTGCATGGAGTGTCTTTATCCATTATTTACGATCGTGGTACTCAATTCACTTCTCACTTTTGGTAGTCATTCCAAAAAGGTCTTGGTATAAGGTTAAGCTTAGCACGACTTTTCATCCCCAAACAGATGGGAAAGCGGAGCATACTATCCAAACATTGGAAAATATGTTAAACGCTTGTGTAATTCATTTTAAGGGTAATTGGGATGACCACCTGCCATTCATAGAGTTTGCCTATAATAATAGCTATCATTCAGGTATCGGTATGGCTCCATTTGAGGCCTTGTATGGTAGGAGATGTATATCTCCCATTGGTTGGTTTGAGGTGGGTGAATTGCCCTATTAGGTCCTGAATTGGTTCATGAGGCCATTGAAAATGTTCAACTCATTAGAGAGCGGTTGAGAAAGTCTCAAAGTCAGCAAAAGTTAGCCGATGTGAGGAGGAGGGATTTAGAGTTTGATGTTAATGATTGGGTTTATTTAAAAATCTCACCCATGAAAGGTGTGATGAGGTTTGGCAAGAAGGGGAAGCTTAGTCCCCAATATGTAGGCCCATACCAAATTTTGAGACGTATTGGTAAAGTTTCCTATGATTTAGATTTGCCAAGTGAGTTGGCGTCGGTACATCCGGTTTTCCATGTCTCTATGCTTAAGAAGTGTGTTGGAGATCCGGCATCCATAGTGTCCCTAGAAGGGTTGGGGGTTGATGAAAGTCTTTCTTATGAGGAAGTTCCAATAGAGATTCTAGACCGGCAAGTCAAGAAATTGAGAAACAAGGAAATAGCTTCCATGAAGGTTTTGTGGAGGAATCAACTAGTGGAGGGTGCTACGTGGGAGGCCGAGGCCGAGGCCGATATGATGTCCCGTTAACCTCATCTTTTTCCTTCTACTCCTATTCTAACTAGAGGTAATTAGCTCTTCTTGAGTTTACTTGTTTAGGGAGTCATGTGTATTTTCCCATGATTTCCCTATGTTATGCATGTTCATGAGAACTTGTGTTTAAAAAGAAAATGAGTTTATATGATTGACTTTCCTCATGTTGTTGTGCATTGAGTATGAGTTGCCTATTGACTTCATGAGATGAATTGATAAACATGTTCTAGCTATGCTTTTCGAGAGTAAATTGCATAAAGGCTCCATGAGATTCTGTTGAGCATGCTTTTAGCTTGGAGAAGGTAATTCCTCCTTGAACATGAGGAATGTTGAAAATTTCATGCATAATGGGTTGTTAGATGTAGTTCCTACTTTCTTTTGATGCATTGAGTATGTTTGAGTTTGGAGTTGATGTTTCCTCCTTGTTTAGGTGCATTTGATGAGTTGCATGCATGATGGGCAGCTAGTCTTGAGGTTTTACTTCCGTAAGGTGTCTAGAACATCATTCGAGGATGAATGTTCCCAAGGAAGAGATAATGTAACACCCCGTAATCTAGTAGACTAAGCTAGGGCTAAGTGTGTGGGGGTAACAAGCCATGGAAGAGGGAAAAATCCTATAATACCTCGGAAATTGTTGAAGGAAAACATTTCCTTCCCAAGCCAAGTTGGCGAGGGGCAGTGTGGTCGCCAAAGCCACTTGGCGATCTGCCAAGTGCAACCCCATCGCCTAGTGGACTGCCTAGATGGCCCAAGGTGCTGGAAAATTGGGCGAGCCAGGTCGGGGCTCGCCGTTCAGGTTGGCGCATCGACAACTGGCCTCCCCCATCGCCAAAGTGGTCCGCTCCATCAGGGTGAGCTACTGGAAATTTCGGTGAGCCAAGGGCTCACTTGGCGAGTCACCGAGTGCCCTTGGGCGAGCCTCAGCGTGCAGCAGGCTTAGGATTAAGTTAGGGTCTTTAATGTATTTTCATAGTTTTGTTAAAGCTATACTACATCGTTTTACCCCTCACCTAGAATAGTATATAAGCATTCTATTCTCAAATTTTCCCAAATTAAGCCATTCTCCCTAGAATCTAAAAGAAATCCCCAAAGTTCATCCTTTCAAATAATTCTCTCTCAAGAAAACTTGAAGAAGAAGAAGGAAATTCAAGCTAGGGTTTCAAGAACAAGCTTTCATACATCAATTTCTTTGGGCTTTGATATTAAGGTATGGTAGCTTTCATCCATGGATTCCTTTCATCCATGGAGTTCCCTCAAAATATCTAATTTCAAAAAGGTAGAAATCCCCAATTGTTAGGGTTTGATTCAAAAGTCATGGGTTCCTTTAAAAATTGATTTAATTGATTGAATCAGGTTATATTAAGCATGAATTGATGATTTTATATTATTTTTATGATGTTTCCCCATGAACCCATGTAATTCCCATATTTCTCAAAGTTGATGATATGATGTAGGTCTTTGTTGATGAAAGAGGAATTTTATGAATTAATGCATGAGGTGATAGAATCACATGAGTTATAATGAAATCCATGTCTAATGCTTGAATTCTAGATGTGGTGATTGAAAGTAGGTTTTGAACCTCAAGGAGGTAAAGTATGAGATTACGCATTTTCTATGAAATCTACACAATTGTTTAAGGATGCTTTGAGAGTAAAGTATCAATGTTGTTGTTGTTGTTTTGTTGAAAGGATATTCTCACAAACACATATGTACATTTAAGTGAACGGTTTTCTCACATAGTAAGGATTCTTAGGTTGAAAGGCTTTCTCACCTAATTGATTCAAGGGCTAAAGAGCCATTATAAATAGATCATGGATGGTGATAGTTGCTCACACATGGTCTAAGAAGGTATTCTAAGAAAAGTTAAGTCAAGACTTAATAACTATCTTGTGGGATTTATGCTTAACACCGAGTGGATATTGAATATGAGATGGAAGCTTTCACATAGTAGAGTTTGGGTTCCACAAGTAATCTCATGAGATGGAAGTCCTCACATAGTAGAGTCCGGATTTCTAGAAGCAATCTCCTTATCCCATAACTACGTGCCCCCATAGGATATTTAGCTAGTGGATCCACTTAAGCTAAGCTTTACCGGTTCTACCTTAGGCAAGTAGACCAACCCTTTTCGGTGTGGGATACACCGGTGGATCATGTGATAGCTCACATGGTCTTAATGTCGGTTAAGGCTTATTCCCACAAAAAGATTAATAATGAACTAAGTGTTCAAAGGCTTAAAAGATGATGCTAGCTTGCATTGAAGATGATATTATGACTTATGTTTTCCAACTCTCTCATATGATGTTTTAACTTGATAAATGGCATGTTATGAAATAAAATGTTCCTTTTAGCATGTTTTAAATGTTTTTATGCATAGCTATCATACTTAGTGCATTTTTGTACTAACGCATACTCTTGCCTACATTTATCCCAAATGTAGGGTCCGATTCTCAAGGTGGTAAATTTTGTGGCTAGAGCTTGGATTTGATTGTTTCCCGAGCTTGGTGAGTCCTCATGGTTCGAGGACAGATTTCCTATGTTTAGTTTCTTTCATGTACTTTCGATTTTGAACATGATGTATGGGCTAGGCCCAATGTCATTCGATATTGTAATAGATGGCTATGATGAGACAAAGTGTCTAGACTTCCGCTTTTCTTTATAATTTTTTTTTGAGACTTGAAATGTTGTTTTACTTTTATTGTTCTATTTCTTATGTTAGGAGGACTAAGTGGCTTGTATGGAGTTCTTCGGGGTTCTATACGCCATGTTACATCTAGGGGGTACCTCTGAGTCGTGACACTTTTGACGGCTTTGACTCAAAAGAAGGCAAAGTTCACATAGTCTGAAGTGTGTGAGAAGAGTTTCCAAGAGTTGAAGGATAGACTTACTTCCGCTCCGGTGTTGACTCTACCGGAAGGGACTGATGGTTTTGTTGTTTATTATGATGTCTCGAGAATTAGGCTGGGATGTGTACTTATGCTAAATGGGAAAGTTGTTGCCTATGCCTCAAGGCAACTTAAGATTCAATAAAAGAATTATCCTACCCATGACCTTGAACTAGCGGCTGTTATTTTTGCCTTAAATATTTGGAGGAATTATTTGTATGGTGTTCATGTAGATATGTTTACTGACCACAAAAGTTTGCAATATATATTTAATCAGAAAGATCTAAATCTTCACCAAAGAAGGTGGCTTGAGTTATTGAAAGATTATGATATGAGTGTTCTCTATCACCCCGGAAAGGCAAATGTGGTGGCGGATGCTATTTGTCGGTTATCCATGGGTAGTGTTGCTCATATTGAAGAAGATAAGAAAGAGTTGGTTCGAAATGTTCATAGATTAGTCCGATTGGGTGTTCAGTTAGTTGAATCCACCAAGGGTGGTGTTATGGTTCACAACGGTTCAGAATCATCTTTCGTGGTGGATGTGAAAGCCAAGCAAGGTCTTGATCCAATTTTGATTGACTTGAAAGATGTAGTGCTTAAGAAATCCGTTGAGGCTTTCTCCCAAGGGGGAGATGGGGTACTTAGATATCAAGATCGTTTGTGTGTTCGAAATGTTGATGAATTGAGGGAATAGATCTTGTCAAAAGCCCATAGTTCGCGGTATTCCATTCACCCGGCAACCACCAAGATGTACCGTGATTTGCGGGAGGTCTATTGGTTGAATGCGATGAAGAAGGATATTGCGGAATTTTTGGCTAAGTGTTTGAATTGCCAACAAGTTAAAGTTGAGCATCAGAAACTGGGAGGTTTGTCCCAAAATATTAGCATTCCTACGTGGAAGTGGGAAGATTTGAATATGGAATTTATTGTTGGTTTGCCTCGCACCCAGCGTCAACATGATTCGATTTGGGTTATAGTAGATCGGATTACAAAATCGGCTCATTTTTTGGGGTAAAAACGGAGTTAAGAAAAACTCTTATTTATTAACAATGAATAATAATGAAAGTACTTATTTTTTGTCAAAAACTAAATATGTCAAGGTTTCTTATTCGGCGGAGGAATATGCCAAGTTGTACTTGAGAGAAATCGTAAAGTTGCACGGAGTGCCTTTGTTCATTATTTCCGATCGTGGTACCCAATTCACTTCTCAGTTTTGGAAGTCTTCCCAAAAGGTCTTGGTACTCGTGTAAAGCTTAGTCCGGCCTTTCATCGCCAAATCGATGGGCAAGTGGAGCGTACTATCCATACTTTGGAAGACATGTTAAGGTTTTGTGTGATTGATTTTAAGGGTAATTGGGAGGACCGTTTGCCATAGATTGAGTTTGCTTATAATAATAGCTATCACTAGAGTATTGATATGGCTCCATTTGAGGCATTATATGGTAGGAAGTGTAGATCTCCTATAGGTTGGTTTGAGGTGGGTAATTCACCTTAATAGGTCCCGAGTTGGTACATCAGGCCATAGAGAAAGTTTGACTTATTAGAGAAAGGTTGAAAACGGCTCAAAGTCGGCAAAAGTCATATGTCGATAAAGAAGAAGGGATCTTGAGTTTGATGTTCATAATTGAGTTTACTTGAAATTTTTTCCCATGAAGGGTGTAATGAGGTTTGGTAAGAAAATAAAGCTTAGTCCCCCAATATGTAGGCCCATATCAGATTTTAAGACGTATTGGTAAGGTTGCTTATGAGCTAGATTTTCCAAATGAGTTGGCATCGGTGCATCCAGTTTTCCATGTGTCTCTGTTGAAGAAATGTGTTGCTGATCCGACATCCTTAGTTCCCTTAGAAGGTTTGGAAGTTAAGGAGAATCTTTCTTATGAAGAAGTTCTGGTTGAGATTTTAGACCGGCAAGTCAAGAGGTTGACAAAATAAAGAAGTAGCTTCCATGAAAGTGTTGTGGAGGAATCAGTTAGTTGAGGGTGCTACTTGGGAGGCCGAGGCCGATATGATATCCCGATATCCTCATCACTTTCATTCTACTCCTACTCTAGCTTGAGGTAATGAGTTCCTCATGGTTTGTTTCTTGTTTTTGAGTCATGTGTCTTATATGTTTCCATGATTTCCTTACTATGCATGATTTATGAAAAGTTTGAGTTTTGAGAAAATGAGTCAATTTGGTTGATTTCTACATGTTTATGTTCATATGAGTATGAATTGCTTGTAGACTACTTGATATGATGTTGTGAGCATATCTTAAGCTTGGAGTTGATGTTCCCTCCTCGGATATATGCATTTGAGTTACCCTTCACTAAGACCCCTATATAAGTTGGAGTTGGGTCTTTTCCTAATTACTTCATCTCTATACTAAGCTGTGTTACCCTTCACTAAGACCCGTATATAAGTGATTTCAACCCCCAACTTAGTTCATTCAGTTCAAATTCATCAAAAAGAAGAACTCTCAAATATTTCTCTCTCTAGAAAGCTTGAAGAAGAAGGATTCAACCTAGGGTTTCAAGTCAAGTCTCAATTCCTTCATTGAAGATTAGCAATTGGGTTCAAGGTATGATAGTTTTCATCCATTGATTCCTTCAATTCATGGAGTTCCCAAATTCCTTTATTTTCAAAGTTAGATATCCCCAATTGAGTTAGGATTTTGTTCAATTGTCATGGGTTCTCTTGATTATTGATTTAAATGATTGAATTATGATCTCTTATGTATGAATAGATAAAATACTATGATTTTATGATTTTTCCCCTATGAACCCATGAAATCCCCATGTTTTCCAAGTTATGATCATATGATAAGGAATTTTGATTATGAAGGAAGAGTTTTATGAAATCAAGTATGTATTGATAGAATTACATGAATTTATGATGAAATCCATATCTAACCCATGTTTTCAATATGGTGATGATTGAAAGTAGGTTTTGAACCTTGAAAGGTAAATTATGAAATTATGCATGTCTTTATGAAATCTATGCAAATATTTTAAGGATGCTTTGAGAGTGAAGTATCAATAATGATGTTGTTGATGTGTTATTGGAAAGATTTTTCATATACTGTCACACCCTGGATTCAAAAGAGGGTAAGATAAAAAAATTCAGGAAGTTGCAGGTGCCAGCCACGGAGGACAACCACGACCCGTGGATAGGACCACGGACCGTACTGTGGTCCGTGGACTGGTCACCCACAGGATCCTCAAAGGCCATGAACCACGGCCTGACCAACGGACCGTCGGTCAGACCACGGTCTGTTGTCAAGTGTCTGTAGGTCAGGGGCACCAAAACAAAGTTTTTGACCACGAACGATGGTCGTGTAGGATGACGACCATGGTCTGTCGTTAGTGATCCGTTGATGAAGGATTGGCAGTTAAGTCTAGGGACAGTTGGGTCTTTTCCTATATAATTTATTCCTATACTACGTCGTTTTACCCGTCACTAAGACCCCTATATAAGTGATTTCAACCCCCAAATTAGTTCATTAACTTCATGTAACACCCTAGAATTTTTTTGAGCTAAGACTAGAACCATCCTTCATTGTGGATAGGATTTTACCGAGGAATTTAAATTTTCTTAAGTGTTAAGGTTACTAGATGTAGCACCTTGAGTTCCTAAAAGAACTAAAGAGAAATTCATTCAAGCCATTCCTTAGTTCTTTTAAGTTTTAGGTCAAATTCAAACGACCATAACTTCTAGTAAAAGATGAGTTAGGTGGGCTACAAGATAACAAATGAAAGGTCTTTGAATTATCTTTCCAACGCCACCGAGTTTGCTAAATTTCGAGCTCTTTTGAGGGAGATATACCCGTTTGAAGTTGGGCTGTCCAAATAAGAAAAGTTACCTGAAAATAGTAAGGGGTTCTTTTTGTCTTTCCCTTATCCAATCAGATGTAATTTGTTTTAGTAAGGTTTTAGGGGTCTAATCTGATTAGGTTAAATTTTATAATCCTAATATACACCTAGTGTTTTAGTTGAGAGTTCAAGAAGAGAAAAGAAAAGAAAAGAGGAGAAAAGAGTAAAGGATCAAGGCGTTCGTCCAGGTTCTTGAGTTTTGTTGCGGATTTTCGCCATGGGTTTGATCCCTTAGAGGTATGTAAGCTTCCATAGTGTTGGATTTATTCACCCACACGCCAATCATGTTAATTTCAGCATTAAATTCGTTCTATAAAGTTGAAGGTTTGATGTTCTTGAATTGTGTTCTTGAAATTGGCTTTCGTTCTTGAATTTAGATGAGATTGAGGATTTCTTGAGGAAATCGTGTCGATTTTAGAGTTGTGTTGGATTAGATTCTTGTGTACATGTATTGGGTATCTGAATCTAAAGAGAAATTCAGAAAAAGATTAATTGAATTAATGCATATTGGGGTTAGAAAATGAGGAAGAAAAAGTCGGACAGAAAACCAGTACCAGGTCCGCATCACGGACCTGTTCCTTCAGAGTGAACTTCCTCTCCACATCGCGGAGAGATCACGGACCCCACTGTTCAAAATTTATTTCATGACCAAATATAAAAATGCATCTCCGCGTCGCGGACTTGCTCCCAGACAGTGATTTCTTAATCGTTCCTCATGTTTAACTATCTAGAAACACTCCTAAACATCACAATATCTTTCCTATCACAAATCATAACCTTGAATCCATAATTCAAATTCAAGGTAGAGTTAAGAGTCAAGTCTTGAGAGTTCTTTCGAGTCTTTTGAGAAAGTCCCTTTGAGTCTTTTGAAAAGTCTTCTACAATTTCTAATAATTTGTTTCAAGACTCAAGTAAGTGAACATGAGAGCTAGGAGAATGTATTCATGAGTCTACACTATCATCAAGATCCTTCATTTCATGAATCATAACTCTTGAATTCAAAATTCAAATTCAAGAAAGAGTTAAGAGTGGAGTTCAAGAAAATCTTTGAGTTCGATTGTGAATCCTTTAAGATCAACTGTCGATTTAAGCTAAGTTTTGAGGAAGTAAGTATGAGAATGAGAAGAGTTGTATACATGAGTTCCATATTGTTATTTAGACCCTCGATTCGAGTCGTTCATGCCCATAAATTCTGCATGAACTTCATAAACTGAGCATCTTTGAGAGGAGTAGTATCTTCAAGTTCTAAGTCTTGAATATCGAGTTCCTAACCCTTTCGAGATTATATTACTAATCATGAGACGATTACATGTTAGCCATGAAGTCCTTGAGTTGAGTAGTTCATGCCTATAATTCTGCATGAACCCTATAAGTTGAGTAGTCTTGAGATGAGAAGTATCTTTGAGTCCTTGAGTTGAGTATTTCATGCCCATAATTCCGCATGAACCCTCTGAGTCGAGCATTCTTGAAACGAGTATTACCATTAAGTCCTTGAGTTCTTATTTGTTGATTCTCGAGTATTGAGTTCTAGTTATGGTTATTGAAAACCTTGAATTGAGTCGTTCACGTCCATAATTCGGCATGAACTTTATTTTGAGAAGTCTTTTACAATTTTTTCTAAAATTGTCTTAAGAGTTGAGCACTTGAGTTGAGAAAGAGTAGAGTCGAGTTCATTTTCTTTAAAATGATATATGGGAACTAAGTATTTCCAAGTGTAAATGTTTTCACATTTAAAAGAGGAGGAAACTGAGATTTCCAAAAGAGTTTTGAGAAGTTTGAGTAACATCTCTTTTAACAGAAATATTTTGAGTAATAATCTCAAACCACAGAAAGAGTTATGTTTTTAGACATATGAGCTGAGTATATTTTGGGAGTAGTATTGAGCATCGATATGGGGACTAGTTCAGATAACTCAAGTCTCCATAAACCATGTAGCTAACGTGGGTATAAAGGTCATACTTTTAGATGATTCCTTAATGCTTTTTAGCATAGACTAGTGGATCCACTTAGTTGAGAGGTTCTATACCCTGGCAAAGTATAGGAGAGTTCTGGCAGTGTGGGCGACACGTTGTATCATCACATAGCTCATAGTGATGGTTGTCGGTTAGAGAATCTCCCACAAAGTTATATTATATTTTATTACATATAAATTGAGTTGTTATTGTATTCTTCAATACACTGAGTTCCCTTCTACTGTTTTAAAAGCTTTCCATATATTGCATGTGTATTGTTGCTTTATATTGAATTGAGTATCCAAAGTTGAGTATCCAGAGTTGAGTACCCAGAGTCAAGAATCTTATTATTGAGTTGAGCCTTATTTCACTGAGTTGAATATCTTATCATTGAGTTGAGCCTTATTTCACTGAGTTGAATATCCTATCATTGAGTTAAACTATGTTTCTTTGAGTTGAGAAGGGGTAAGTATGTTTCTTTTCCACTAGTTCAAGCTTATGTTTATGCTTTAAAATTCCCCTTGCATGCTCGTACATTCCATGTACTGAGCCATTTGGCCTGCATCATTTCATGATGGAGATACAAGTATTTAGGATTATCAACAAGAGCTTCGTTGATACCACTGGGAGTTCAAGTTAGCTATGGTGAGCCTCCTTGCTTCCGGAGGATTCCATTTACTTTTAGTTTTGTCAGGATGTTGTGGGTCTTGTCCCGACTTCCATTTTTTTCATTTAGAGGCTTCATAGATAGAAAGTAGAGTTTCAGAAGTCTGTTCATTTATTTTTTTTAAATGTTTTAAAGACTTATGTTGCCTATTTTATGGCGAGTTGAATATATTATTTTTATTCAGAGTTTTTCATTTGAGTTAAATATTGGTAATTGAGTTCAATGAAATTTATTCAGTTTTAAGTTTTGTATGCTTGAGTTAGTCTTCCACTTGTAGTCAGCCAGGATGAGGGTTCGCTTTGGGACCAGAAATGGTTCTCGAGTATCGGCCACGTCCAGGGTGTAGGCTCGAGTCGTGACAAACTTGCTATCAGAGCACAGAGTTCAAGTGTCCTAGGGTGTCTATGAAGCCGTGTCATTAGGGTCTTGTTTATGGTTGTGAGGGCCCCACTTCTATAAACGAGGGACTACAAACATTTAAGAAAAGTTTCCCTTCTTTCATACTCTTAATAGTGCAATGGAACTATGTCATAGAGATTCATTCTAACTCGTGCGTTTGCATATCCATTCGACTACCCTCCATACTAGGGGTGGTTGAAAAGAAAAGTCTGTCCTTTATCGATGAGTTGCTCTTAGCCAGAGTCTTGAGGAAGTCATGAGACTCAAGAGGGGTTGAGAGAAGCCCATGAGTGAGTTAAGTGTTGAGTTTCAGAGGAATGCACTCATATTTATATGAATTGTGCGTTTGAGCTAAAAGCGAGTTGTACTCTCGTCTCTAAGTCCCGTTTCGCTGAGATCCTTATGATAAAGTATGTTTAGAGCTTGGGTAATATTTTCACCCTAAAGGATAGTTTGAATGACGAGATCATGGGCAGTAGTAGTGAAAGACCCAGAGTTAGAGGGAAGTATGTAGAGGTTTAGTAATCTAATTAAGGGAGATGGTGTTTTGACAAGCTATGTTACCATAGTCATGCACCTAGTAAGTTAGTAATGAGGAGTTTTCCCTTATGGGTAGACTAAGAAGTGATGAGTTGTGAAGATTCCATCATAGGAGGTAGAGTGTTTTGTAGCTAAAAAGGAGTTTGTGATGAAGTGTCATTGTATAGGTACTGACCAAGTGTAAGTGTTGAATACAAGAGCAGGAGTATACATGAGGTGATAGATCTAAGCTAGGCTTATGATTTTGAGGGAGAGCCCATAATATTCAAAGTGTTATAGAACTAATTAGGCATTGATTTATAGTGAATGAGTGAATGGTACTCAAGTTGTGAAGGGAAATGTGATAGTAAATTGTAAGTATGAATGATAAGAGGTAAGGATTGACTAATTGTCATAAGGTCCTAGTGGATGAGTGTTTCTGAATTTGAATCCAGTAGTTGTAAGTTAGTATAGTAAGCGAGCAATCATATTGATATCGACCCGAGCCTACACCCTGGACGTGGCCGGCACTCGAGAACCATTGCTGGTCCCCAAGCGAACCCTCATCCTGGCTGACTACAAGCGGAAGAATAACTCAAGCATAAAAAGCTTAAAACAAAATAAAATTCATTGAAACTCAAATAATTAACTAAGAATATAATCATATATTCAACTAGCCAAAACTAGGCAACTCAAGTCTTTAAAACATTTAAAAAAATAAATGAAACAGACTTCTCAAACTCTACTGTCTATCTATGAAGCCTCTAAATGACAAGATGGAAGTCGGGACAAGACCCACGACATCCTGACAAAACTAAAAAGTAAATGAAATCCTCTGAAAGCAAGGAGGCTCACCATAGCTAACTCGAACTCCATATGGTATCAACGAAGCTCCTGTTGATGACCCTGAATACCGGTATCTGCATCATGAAACGATGCAGGACAAATGGCTCAGTACATGGAATGTACGAGTATGTAAGGGATTTCTAAAGCATAAACATAAGCTTGAACTGGTGGAAAAGAAACATACTTACCTCTTCTCAAATCACTCAACTCAACTCAACTCAACTCAAAGATATGATACTCAACAAAAAGGTACTCAACTCAAGATACTCAACTCAACTCAAAGATATGATACTCAACAAAAAGGTACTCAAATCAAGATACTCAACTCAAGATACTCTAATCAAGATACTCAACTCAAGATACTCAAGGATAAAGCAACAGTATACTTGTTTTTATATTATCTATTTTACTTTCTACTGCTGATATTTCTCAGTATATTCTATTTAGTAGTTGGGGTACTTGATGATAATTATTAACTTGTTTTAAAAACTTTTCAAGTTTTTTAAGTCTTTTATATTCCTTTTCGTAGTTGATAATTCTTAGTTGTTCTGTACTTATATTTTTATAAGTGATACTAACTTGTTTAGCGTATGTACTAGTTTTCATGTGTTTGTTTATTTTATAATTTTATACTGTGCATAAATCTGTAAATCTTTATAACTTTTGTTAGTAGTATGTTCGTATATAGCTTTGATACCATTTTGGGGGGTTGGGTCGAATATAGCTTCGATTAGCTTTCTCATCATGTATGATTATTAAATGCTTTAGAGTATAGTTCTTGTTCTATAG
>JAJONR010001950.1:0-120012 GCA_029582245.1 Solanum etuberosum | reverse complement strand
GTCCTTCGATTTTTATTATTATCTGTTATTTTAGTTATCTCATTATTTTGTTATGTAATGATTTCTCTAAAATTTGGTATATCTCTTTTAGTTCTTCTTTTTTAAACTGTTTTGATATGTGTGTTATCGAAGTCGAGAATCTTTATGATAGTGTTCTCTATCTCCACTAATAAAATCTGCACATACTTTATTTTCCTCAATCTCGATCAGAAAACTTAATTAAATATATAATTATTGTTATCTAATGTATGAACTATCAAATCAATTCTTCTTAATTTGACAATTTGATTCATTCATTGGATTTATGTTTATTGCTATCAGAAGACACCTGCCACTTGTCAACCTAACAAAAAAAGAGAATTTACCTTCATATTTCATATACCATTTGATTGAAAATAGATAAATCCATTGGAAATTGCTCCACGTGATTATTCATATCTTGTAAAGATAGATAAACTATTTTCAATAGATTTTCGATTTAAGTATCAAAAAATAAGTAAGCAAAGCAAATATAATAGATAAGAAGTCATGTTGAAAATAATTAAGAAAAAATGTGACAATAACAAATAATATGATAACTAAGGCAGAAAAAATAAGTAATTACATTAAATGAAAAATTAATATAATAGATAAGTAATAATAGCAAGAACAAATCATAAAATCGTAAATTTTCACTAATTTATCAAAGAATCACATAATTAATTTGTCTCTTTTGTTTCCTTCTATTAATAAAAAACTCGTAATTGGTCAAAAAGGTGGAAGTTGTATTTTTTTATTTGTTTGTTTGTTTGTTTTATCAATTCTGTAATAAAATAAAGTTTGAACAAGTCAAGAAAAATCAAGTAACTATAAAGATTTAAATTTTTTACAATAATGTATGGCATGATAGTTTAATATTATTTTTAAACTCTAATGATATTAGCACTGATTAAATCCCAACCACTTGCTAAAAGAAATCTTTCATAAATCCAAAAGGTCATATTGAGTATTAGTTAACCACTAAAAAGTACCTAGTGTCCAACTTTTCTATTGTTGATGTAATTCACTTTTTGTGATTGACTTTTGATTAAATATAATTAAGTGATATACATTAATGTGTATTATATCTTTTTAAAAACTAATTAAATTCTTTGAATTTGAACAAAATCAATACTACTAACAATTATTGGTTCAATTGAAGATGCAAAAGAGTTAAATTCTTAGTCAACCAAAGAGTTATACATTTTGATACTTTATATCTCTTTTTCTTTTCAACTATCAATATGAGACTTTATTCACATGTCAATCAGAATTTGCTTTGTATATCCCACACAATTTATTACTATCAATCCTACCAAACATTTACCTATACAAACTTAATCACGAGAAATTATGATCGTTAATTTTGTTCTATCAGTATAGTTTATCGAGTTTTTCATAGTTGAAAAGTCTTTTAGTCTTTTATTAGGAACTTGAATAGTTCGTTTACTAGTCTTTCTACCATCTTCACAATGTTGATGCCAAGTGGTTGAGATCTAAGGTTGCCACTTGCCCAATAACATCCCAATCATTTCTATACCTAATTATTACATCCTAATTAGTAATTATCAAATAAATTAGGCTTTTGTTTAAGTATTTATTAACCTCTCCACTTGGCTATTGTTTGACATGACAACAACATTAATCAATCAGTATTTGATTATTTACTAGTTTTCTCTTCACTTTTTGAACTTTAATAAGTCATTAACTAATTAGTTTTATATTCATTTTTTAAACTTTGATTAGTCATTAATTAACTAGTTTTCTCTTTCACTTTTTTGAACTTTACTCGTATATGGATAAGAAGAATGCGTATGTTTGATGTGAACTTTTCATTTTCTTGTTTCCTCAACTTGTTGTCTTATAAGTGGGGCATGGTAATTAACCTATTAATTGCTAACATACTTATTCTTTTAAATGATAAGCGAAAGAAGACAGGATTTTGATACCTCAACTTGATTTGTTGATTGCTTCTTTGGTTTCGCAGTTGCTATCCTTCAGGGGAACATATGATAAATCTCGTTTTAATGTAATAGCCCATCAACGGACATGAAAGGTATAAATCGTTCACTAGACAATCAAGCCCCGTATGATAAGCTCAATCAAAAATACATGCAGATGAGTTTTAACCTATGACCCTCCTATTTCATCGTGTATGAGATCAGATCCCCTGCTCAATTAATTCGGTCTGTGCTAACATATTTAATGTCATATATCTTCTAATATAAACAATAATAACAAAACATATCTCCCACCCTTTTGTTGGGTTGAGAAGCCAATTTAAATAGGGTACGAAAGAAGGAAAATGGCCCTTTCATAGATCTCAAATCTCCTATTAATATGGATAATGATGTATATACTTTTACTATATAAAATAAATGTTCTAGTTGTACAAAATTTAAGATTCTTTTGCTTCACTTTTTGAATACATTAACTTGTAAATTTGTCCCCACTTGAGAGTTTTATTGTAATTATATATCTCTAAGGATTAAACTAAAATTGACGTGGCATAGGCTCCATGAAATCTATTTTAAGTTTCTTAATTATTTAAAATACATACCTAATATGTTAGCTACCAAAGTATATAATAATATTTTTTTCTCCCTTTTTTGGAAATAAAATATGATTAATTGGCCGTATATATGTTAATTCCCCCTTCATATCGTGGCAAGGTCAACAAAATTAATATGTTGAGTTTATTATTCCCACTGTTATATTTGTGTAACACTTTTTCTTTATTAATCTATTAAAGTGGTTCGAATTTCCGCTTTATTTTTTCTATCTCTATATATATATATATCAAGTTAATTTTTTATTTAAAAATAATATAACATTTTACATTTAGTATATTTAATCTATCAATTTTCTTTTTAATGACATCCTTGTATAGTCACGTATTTGTGGATCATGGGTCAAACAAAAAACCTTTGAAGACTTTATGTCTAATTAAATATATGAAAAATTAATAGAAATGAATGGAGTAATAATATTTTATTTATTATTATTATTATCCTTGCTTAATCTGCTAGTTTTTTTTTCCTTCAAGTTCAAGCAATAAATCACATATGGCTTGCAAGTTTCCTTTGGCTTCTTATTTTGTTAATGCATGCTTAGCAATACATACAGTTTTTTAATGCATTTGATTATGTAATAAATTAATATGATTGTGACCAGATTAATTCGTATAACTGATTACACTCTTTGTTTGATATGCAAAGGGAGGTTATATATAAAGTCAACTTATTGGTTAATTTGAATATGCAGTAAGAGCAACTGAGTCGATATTCATATACGAGAGACACATTCATATGCCTTTTCATTTAATATGATTATATATATGATTAAAATAAGGTTAAACAAGTTATATAACCATATTTTCTTCCACCCTCAACACTCAACACCCTACCCCCATATCTATCCCTTAGTACACGTTTGTTTCGAATAAATGTTTTTAGAACAATTATATTTTATATTCACTTGTCAATTAATATTCTTAAAAAAAATACTTATTTTTCAAAAGATTTTATCTTGTTAAAAACATGTTCCGTCATAACAAACTCACCTTAAGTAAATTCTTGATTTCAAACTCAAAAACAGTTATATTATATAAATTATAATAACATTTTAAGCTCAAAGTGATCATAAAATATTTGATTGTAAAATTAGTATTAGCATATTTATCATGTCCAATATTAAAAATATTACTTCCTTACACTTTTTGCCTAATGTATGGACGATGTTGATCCCCTGTAGATAGGGTGCTAAAGAAAAATTAAAAAATCACGTCATTTTTTAAAAGTTTATTTTATGTGGTTTTCCTATTTTTCAACACTTACCCTTTTTTTTTTCTTTTTTTACTTAAAAGGTAATGCTTTTTCTTTTTCTTTGTCAGATTATATTGTCATCATGTTTTAAAACATTATGGTGGTATGGAAAGTGACATTTGTCCACTTAAAAATAAAACAAAACAAAATATATATATGTTTTTTTTGTCACTATGTTAAAACGAAGACATAATACATAAACATGACCATTAACTTGATGTCAGCGGACAACTATGACCTTTAACTTTGAGTGTGCACAAATAGACACTTAAACTTATATAAAACTGAACAAATAGACACATTCGTCCTACATGGCACCTTACATGACAATTTTGTGTCCTACATGACGTTCTACGTGTATTATGCCATGTAGGACACGTGTGTCTATTTGTTCAATTTTATACAAGTTTAAGTGGCTACTTGTGCACACTCAAAGTTGGAGGGCATAGTTGTCCGCTGAAGTCAAGTTAAGGGTCATATTTATGTATTATGCCTCAAACGAAATTTGAAAAAATATAGACTTCACACTTGGCCTCACGATTACGAGTTATCTCCTAGCTTGATTTTTTTTCTCATTTTGGGTGGTTTAAATTTATGTTTGGATATGATTCGGTTGAGATTGCGAAGAGAAAAAAATGAAATTAAAGTTGAAAGTGATTATTTTGTAGTTAAAGTTATATACGGTTACGAGTCATCTTCTAGCCTGATTTTTTTTCTCATTTTGTGTGGTCTAAATTCGTGTTTGAACATGATTCAATTAAGATTTCGAAGAGAAAAAAATGAAATTCAAGTTGAAAGTGATTATTTTGAAGTTAAAGTTATATTTAAATATGAGAATAAAATTAAAATTTCATGAGTGAAAGCTCTAAAAACTTCAAATTTTAAATTATATATTTTAGTGTGTGAAGTTGAAATAATATTGGTTTGATTAGTTTGATAAACAGAACACTTATTTGAAATAATCTTCAAACTTTATTTCAAATTTCGGAACCACAATTAATCAACTACGACAATAATTATACCTCAGTATCAAACAAGTTATCACCGTCCTTTATACCATTCTTAATTATGTTACTTCATTTTAAACTTACCTAGAATAAATAACTATAGTAATTAACATATACAATTATAATCCCATAAATAGAATTTGGAATAATTAACAAACTACATCCTAAAAAAAATAATCCTACAATATATTTTTTTAATCACCTCTTGCATGTGTGGAGAAGGTTGTGTTATAAGTAAAAAACAAATATAGATTTTTTCTTCTCATACCAACCATTCATGTATTTTTCTAATGAATACGATTCTTTTGTTCTTAATTAGAGATTTGATCATGAAAAAGAAAAATATTACGAAATGCTTCCTTCTTAATAGCTAGCTAGGCTACACAAATTCAAATTAATCAAATTACAATACGAATACTGAACAATTGACGAGGAAAAACACACACAAGGAGTTGTCACTAATTAAGGTATTTGTTTCCTCCTCAATTTGGTGTGTGGTCCATGTCTCTTTGCATGTGTATGCTTGATATTTCTCTCGTGAAGAAAATTATTACCAATTGGGAAGTAGATTTAATTTAGGTACACATATATTATGGAGATTTTTTTATATTGTTGGTGTATTTACGAGTTTACCTATCACTCGAATTTCGATATGATATTCATTTCATATATGGCAGTATCTGAGTATATATGTATTCAGAGTTTATGAAAGAAATAAAGACTGACTCAATTCTTAAACATGTGACGATATTTTTATGAAAATAAGAGCATGTTATTATGGATATAATGAAAAACTTCAATATTAAAGAGTTTTTAAATATAAAAAGGTGTCTATTTTAACTAATTATAAAATAAAAAATAAAATATTAAGGGTGTGTTTGGTATAAGGAAGAATATTTTGCACGAATAAAAAATAATTTACAACAACAAAAAAAAAAACTTAGTATTTGGTTGTTGAGTAAATTATTTTGCTCTATTTTTGTTGTAAGGAGAAAAAAAAACAATTCTTAAAATATTACAATCACAAGAATATTTTCTCATATATATAAGTCACTTGAAAAGTCATTTTCCACAAATTGAAAGAATTTTTTTTAGTTTAATCAAATATGAAAAAATTAGAATAGCTTGAAAGATAGAGAGTATCGCGATGGCAGCCACAAAGCTACATGAGTCAAATTTCGTGAGTTCCAAATTTTAGGAACAAAATTACTTTTTCCGTCTCAAAATATTTGTCATATTTCATTTTATGAGAGTCAAATTATACTAATTTTGATTGATATTTTAAGATATTTTTGTTCATCATATGCATGATCTATGAAAAATTGTAACTAATAATATTTTTCGTATAATTTTTATAACTTGTATTTTAAATTATTGAATTAATTAACTCCAAAGATTAATTAAACTAACTCACACAAAGTGAATTATCACAACAAATATGAAACATATGAAGCATGTATTGGTAACCAAGTTCTAAATTTAAGGTTTTCTACGTATCTATAGGAAATTTCTTAACACAAATAACATAATATAAACTATAGTCACATAATTTAACTGAATCATCCATATATCGGCTTCTAGCTCCGCGCTAACACGATAGTGTATGTGGCTCATGAATGATGTATCAAATTATGTAACATCAAGACAATTTATTTGACTAATAAGACAGCCTTTTTTTCCTCCAAATTAATTGAATTTATTTCGACCATCGCATGTTTCTAAGGTTGTCAAGTCTGTGATTCAGCATCTCTGTCTATTCATTTCTTGTTTAGAGATAGACATTTTTCCTTGTCATTTCTTAATTTATTATTTGGTCTGAAATTTCTTTTAGTGAACATGTCACATAATTGCTTTTTTTTTTTTTAATTTTGAAAGGAAAAAAATGAATTAAATTAATGACTAAGATGTTATTTCTAGATATATATATACTCAACAACCTTTGCTTTCATTTAAATTAGATTAAGACATCTAAATTTGAGTAAGATATTATTTTTAGATCTAAACACTAATAGTTAAGATTGTTTGTTTTCAATATTTGAATATGCATATCTATTTATTTTAAAACATAATAAATATACCAATCAAATAAAAATAATGTAATTAAATATAAGGAAATATATAAATTTAATAAAATAAAATTCTTATTGGATTAAAAAAACAAAACATTTCTGTGGAGATAGTCTGCAGTGGTACTTTCACTCCTCTATATTCGAAATATGCCTCTCTAGGAGCATTACGATCTGCAGTAATGGTGTTGATGGTTGATGTTGGCTAATAATAGTAATGGTGATATATAATTGTGAATTGTGATGGTTGGTGTTAGTGGTTAGAAATGGTCGTGGGATAGTCGAGATGGTTGGTGCTAGTGGATAGTGATGGTGGTGGTGATAGTCGTAATAATAGAAGTGATTGATGTTGTAATGGATATATACTGGAATCTGTCCAAAAAATGTAATGGTGATTGTTGATAGTGATGGTTGTTATGGTAGAGTCGGTTAATGTTAGTAGTTAATGGAGTTGATATTGGTGGTGGATGAATTGTGTGGTGGTTGATGATGATGTTGGTACGGTGATAGTTGATGGCAATGTCTATCGTGATGATGGAGATGGTTGGTAGTAGGGATTAGTTGTGGTGGTGGTAATGGTTGATTGTAATGACAGCGATAATAATGACAGTAGTGGTAGCGCCAATAGATTTAATTATAATAATGAAGATGATAGGTGTGGTAGCGACTAACAGTAATAGTAATTAACAGCAATGGTGGTTGTCAGCATTGATTGTGATAACAGGGGTGATTAAAGGTGATAGTTGTGGTTGGCGTCGATGGTGATGGTTGATATAGTGATGGTGGTGGTGTTTGTGATGACACAGGTGCTTAGTAGTGGTTGTGGACAGAGTGATGTGAAAATTATACACACAAAATATATTTTAATGATATTAAGACGTTACTTAAGATCGTAATAATTAAAACTTATTCAAACGAAATAAGTGCTTAAATAATCTTAATGTAAAGAAATGCATTTAATAATCTAAATTTTGAACCATTCAAATTCAAACCTTCATAAAATGCAAGTACAATGAGGTCTTAATCATCAAATTCTACCACCAAATACAAAGGCGAATTCAGGGCTTAAGTTAATGAGTCTTACGTTTTATGACAGACAACCACTAATTTTGGGATTGATAAATTATGCATATTGTTAATTCCTAATATAAAAATAGAGTTTGAGCCAAAATTATTATATAGTAACAAATCCAAAACGTTTGGTGTTGATGAACCCTCTCTCAAGAGCTAGTTTGTTGGAATCGATTAATAGTATAATATTTTACTCTTCATCCGAAATTTTCAATTTGAACTCTAGAAATGAAGCAAAAGTTGATAAAGTGTGGTTACCACTTTGATTAGACCTTACACCACAACTTTTTATTGATCGGATCCTTGAAAAAGATATTAAACATCAAATAAAAAAATAATCGTCAAATCTTCCGATGATATCGATGAATATTGGCCGCATTTACACATCGCACGATTCATATCTACTACACAAAACAATGCACATTTATTTATCAATCCTTGATAATCACAATGCCCTATCGTGCAATTTAAATTAAGTATGATAATTAAAATATTATTATTTTAAAAAAAGTCCCTATTGTACATCCTCATTAAATTTAATTTGTTGAGATCTTCTTTAATTAATTAATTAATTAGTGATTTAAAGTAAATAAATATATTTTAAAAAATATTTAAAACCAAATTCATGGAAAATTTCCTAGTTAGTTAATTTTATTAATACTATTATTATCAGAATCGATTTACATTTTTAGCTTATAAATTAATTTACATGGGTGTTAATTGTTATATATATACTTGGACATTGAAACCGATATAATGTCTATACCATAAAATATATTTAAATAATTAATAAGATTTACCGCTCATATAAAATTCTTCTTAAAAAACACACTAATAAAAAAAAAAGAGTTTATTATAATATTAGAATTTTATTAAAAAGTCAGAAAAAGCAGTCAAAAAGAGATCCAAATACATTGGAGGAAAATGCAGATACACACGTGGACGGTGTTGTATTATGCCTTAGACATATCATATGATATAATATAATTTAATGACAAATGTATAAATTAAATATTACTCTATATGATATCATATCTGTATGAATAAATTAATTAAAAACTATATAGTATAAGATTTTACTATTAATAAATTCGGTGAGGAAATCCAGGAACACGTCGCCGAAATCTTTTCCATATTTTCACATCTCTTTTTGTTTTTTTATTATACATGACTTTATCGTTAAGTAATAAATAAATAACGGAATAAGATTCTTTTATTCTTAATTAGAGGTCAGGTTTTTACTATAAATTTAATTTTTAATGTGAATTCAAATTTAATCAATTTTTTTCCTCAATTATTATACTCTGTGAATTCCTTTTGAAATATTATATGTTTTTTTTAGAAAAAATTAACCGAATAATTATCAGCAAAACGAAAATAATATCTCTATATATCTTATCCTCTCCCGACTTCATTTTTAAAATCTCATTAATATGTTATTATTGTTATTTTCAACGTCTCTTTTTCAATATTCATTCCATAATTACTAAACAAACCTAACTCCAAGTGGTTCTTGGATTTAATAAAGAAAAAGATATGATAATGTGAAAGGTATGGTATATATATAAGAGCGTTATATTTTTACCAATCTAGATATTTAAGTGGAACAAGGATAAAAGAGTAAATTTATTTTAATATGGGTTATGGTGCAGTGATGTGATTGTTTCATCCTTAATCAGAGGTCTCTAATTCGAGTTGTGGATATGAGAAAATCTTGTTGGGGCGTCACCTCCGAATGAGTCTTGTAATGTGTAACTCAAATTTAGTCGGGGCTCCAATATAAATTTCGAACACCCGTGGAAAACTTTAAAAAAGTTCTTTAAAGCCAAAATAATTAACTACTCAATCATTAAAAAAATAATGATTAAGCTAATTACCAATATATGAACACTACTAACTACTATTATAATTTTCACTACAAATATAATCGTTTCTTTTTTTTCTACAAATATATCTATCAATACAAGCAATTATTTCCACTAAAAAAATCCTACAAATTAAGTTTGCTTATAGGCAAATATAAACCAACCACACAAATCATGATTTTACCAAATGAAACTGAAACCATAAATTTCAAGTAACCTGATTCAATAAAAAATGAGTAAAAAATATATTTATATCACAAATTTCTCACTGATTCACGACGGAAAAAACATTGTTTCTAATAGTGAGAGTTAAATCACACTATCCAAACTCTCTGTAACAAGCTCGATGAAGAAAACATGTAGTAGAAGATTTTAGACTTAAAATCCATCAATTAAAAGATTACTTGTTCAATCAACCCTCGTAGTTTATTATATAATTTTATTTTAGGGGAAGAAAATGGTGTGGAGGGCAGAACATGAATAGTAGATATTTATATAAAAAAATAATTTACAAAAAAATATTACGCGGAAAAAAGGGCTTGCCTTGAATAAATCTCAGGCTCGTGATTCACGTGGTAGGGCCAATCAGCAGTTGAATAATACCAAAAAAAGGTTTTATATAATTAATTATATATATATTTTCTGTTTGATATTATTTGAAAAAGAAAAGAAAAAAATTAACATTACGTGCAAAAATATTCTTAAAACGAACAAATAGTTTCTGAAAATAAAAAGTATCAACACATTAATAAAGACATAAAGATTCATGAATAATACATTGGAAGTATTATTTTTTAAAATATTAACAACAACATCAATTTCATTGAAATTTTACAAATAGAGTCCGTAGATAATAGAATATGCGTTATTATTATTATTATCTCGTTGAGGTAGATGATTGTTTCCTAAGGATCCTCGGCATAACCGTTCAAGTGAAGCAAATTCACGTATAAAGAAAAAAAAAACATAGCAACTAATCAAGAAATATGATAAACGAAACATAATACAACAGACGATCATAGCGAAAAACATCAACAAACCTAAACTCTCAAAAAAGAGCAAGACTACAGTTCACTTTTAAATATTAACCAAAAGTGTTAGTGATTATTATCAATAATCTAAAAGGTTAGGTAAAGTATTAATCAAGATCTTAAAAAGAGCAAACTTCATATTCTGTTACGTACCTTTCATGACATCAAATTTCATTGATATAAATTGTGATGGGATGACTGTGTTTTTTTTATCATAATTAAAAGCCTCGAATTCTAGTCTTTAAAATTGAAAATAATTTGTTGGGAGAACTATTTTTGAAATTAAGCCCCACCATACATAAATAAATTTAGTTAACTTTCATACCAGTATCAAATATCGAGTTAAGAAAAACGACAAATATCAACCACCCCATGTGCCTTCCATTTTTTTTTTTTGTGTGGGCAACCATTTCTTCATTAATGTGTTACCTAACATTATTGTCTTTTTTCAAGGTAAACGAAAATTATAGATCATTGTGTGTAAAATTATTATTTTTTCGAGAAAATCACTTTTTACTATGATTTTTTATTTATATTTTCATAATTTGAATTAGAGACTTTTTATTAAAGATACAAGAATCTAATTAATTCTACCCATACCTTTTTTAGTAATTACACAACATTAGTGTGGTGAATTATTACATAGTAGCAAATTTACCAATGCACACCAAAAAAGATAAAGGCAACGAACAAAGGTTCTTAATTGTACATGTAATCAAAGTTATTTCGTTTTTCTACTTATTTACTAGAATTATTAATTTTCTCATAATTTTGTGTCAACTTCTCATGAAAATTGCTTAATTAACTTTTATGCAAATCTGATGGTATAAGTAGTTGTTACACTAATTGTGCACAAAACGTGATATCTTAAATTTGATCTGTTTTAGATAATTGTATTTCGCGATAAAAATAAAAATATTAAAAGCAAGTTCGAATCCTAATCATATAGGCAATCACAATTATTGTTTTTTTCTAGTTATTTATTGTAATATTAATTTTATCATAATTTTGTGTTGATATCTCGTGAAAATCACTCAATTAACTTTTAATGCAAAATTTCATGAGAAAATTCTTTATAGACCTTATGCATATGTGATGGTATGAATAGTTGATACACTAATTAAGTACAAAACGTGATATCTTAAATTTTATCTGTTTTAGATAATAATATTTTATGATAAAAACAAAAGTATTAAAGGCAAGTTCGAATTCTAATCGTATATTTTATGATTTAAATAAAAAAACAAAAACATCAAGAATTTCACGTATCTTTTCCTTTGATGAAGAAAGTCTCAATTTCAGTGCTACATTTGCGACAACTTCTCTTCAATCCACAAATAGGACTGTTCAAAATCGAACCGCAACCGATAACCCGAACCGAAAAAAAGTTATTGGTTTATCCATAATGGATTATTGATTTAGCGGTTTTGATTTTTTTTGTTATCGGGTTATCGGTTCTTATGTGTTTTAGGTTTTTTCTTAACGGGTTAACCGATAACCCGATAGTAAATTAAATAATTATATTTATACAATTTTGTATATAAAGTCCTTGACTTAGAGTTTGATTTTCTACTTTTATTTCTGGTTGTCCCAAACTCTTGGTTATTCTACAATGTAAAAGTGTTTGCTTTTGAGAAAGATGTAACTTGTGAACTCATGTGCATGGTTCATTTGGTTTGTCACCTTGTTTTTAAGTGATTTACAATGTTTTTTTCTTGTGTCAAATCTTAACGGTTAAACCGATAACGATCAATAACCGATAAGTCAATATCTTAATGGTTCTATAACGGTTTAACATCTCTACAAACCGATAACCAATAAGTCAAACCGATAAACTTCAAAACCGAACCGAACCGACCAATATGCAGCCCTACATCAAAGGCATACATCAAAGGCAACTTAGAATCCTAATTGTTCAGGTAATCAAAATTATTTCCTTTTTCCAAATTTCAAATTCTTATCCATATATTTTTTTTATCTTCTAGCTAGCTACCATTATATATGTGAGCAATAATTCATAAATCGATAAATAATTTGAGTTTGAATAAATACTTGTCTCCCTTTAATAATTTACGAGTTATGTCTGATTTTCAGGTATTTATATAGCTATAAAAAAATTGTTATTCTTTTGTGAGATTGGTTTTGATTTGTTTTTTTTAAAAGTTATAATTAATTCTTTGAAAGGGTTAGCATGAATATAGTACTATTATGATCAATATTGAATAATATCTAAATAATTTTACTGTCATCTTGCTTATTTAATTGGTGTAACATAATTTTATGTAGAATTTAGGATAATATTTATCATCATAACATCTTGATTACATTAATGTTCTTTTGGATATTTTTTACGATTTTTGTTGAATTTTTTTTTGTATATATGAAGATCGTATATAATTAATTACCTATTTATATCTATCCTTTAACACAATTTAGATTTTCAAGAGTTATATGTTTCCATCGAAACTAAAATTTAGTAATAAATTGTAAAATTGAAATGATGAAAATGATTTAAAGATTTTCAAGAGTTATATGTTTCTATCTAAACTAAAATATAGTTTAATAAATTGTAAAGTTGAAAATGATTTAAAGATTTTCAAGAGTTGTATGTTTCCGTCGAAACTAAAATTTAGTTTAATATATTGTAATTTGTAAAATTGAAATGATGAAAATGATTTAAGATACAAAACAACTTTCAACAACTACAATAATTTAAAATATATCTATATATAGCTAACGTATTTACAAAATTCTCCAAAATCATACAAACATAATTATTTTTTGTTGATACCAAACTTATAGAGAGGTTGATTAATTTAGAAATAGTTTTTTTTGAAATTATTTTTTTGGATACTTCTTCTAAAAGTAAACCAACCAAATAATCAGCAGCTTAAAAGCATCGGATTTATCTGAATCTCATATTTTTAGCATAAAATATATCTTTATACGTAACATTATAATAAATAGTGGATTTGGATTTATAGTCTTAAAATTATATTTGGCTCAATATCAAAATGTTAAATTGATAAAGGTCGCAATAAAATTTATCTTAAATTTAATTTTAGTGTTAGCTAATTTCAAAATTATTTTATCTCAATATTTATATTAAAATGATAAAATTATTATCTCATATAAAAATACCACAATCGATGACATATCTTTCTTTATTACATTTTGTGCATCAAATAAAATTTAAATTCTAAATCTACTCGAACTATAAAAAAAACTACATGATATATGAACACCAAAAATGTACGCTGTACTAAAAGTGGGTTGTGGGGTTTTCTGTCTCCGCGTCTCGTTTGTGTTCACAAATTTACAAATTGCCAAATAATTGTTAATATTAAAAAATTATTTATTAAATTCATTAATTAATTATTTATTTCAATAAGTTTGGAAAATAACTACTTAATGATTAAAAATTTCAAAAATAAAATAAAAGAATAACAATTGCTTAGTTTTTGGTGGCAATCAATGAAGTTCATTTATTTCTCCAAAAAAAGGGAGAAAAAAACGGAGTAATTAGTGGATTAACAGGGTGGCCCAGACAAAGAAAGGGGCCCACATTATTATTTTTCATTTATATATAATTTTCCGTCCATTTTAATTTGTTAGTCTAAATTATTATTTCTGCATATTTATTTGATCATAATTTTATTAAATAATTTTAAATTGTTCTTCAATTTCGATAATTCATTTCACATTATTGTTACTACTTTCCTTTCTGCTTGAGATCAATTGAAAATAGGCTCTTTTATCTCTTCGAGGTAGATATAATTATGTTGTAATTATTATGACTTAATAGAACAATAACACTGGTGATAGAGTGTATAAAAATAATGTTCAATCGAGTGTATTAGTAATGCTTGCATTAGTAATGAATGTATTAGTTATACTTGCATTCGTTATGCATAAACTATTTTTTATGCATTGTTTGATTTGGTGTATTAAAAATAGTATGCATTGTATAAAAATATTTATTTACAAAAATATCTTTCACAATTACGATAGAAAAGATGTAAAAATGGTTTTGTGGGGTAATTGAGTCTTTAACCATGCTAATTACTAATACCTGAAAATTCATGGAATTAGTAATACGCTCCTCGATACACCATAGAGACATAGCATGAGATCAAACAAAGGCCTACTAATACATGTATTATTTTTGCTAATACACTCTACCAAACGACCCGATTCAGTATAATTCCACAAATAAAAATGAGCAAGACAAAGTATATTGTGACAAATATAGATATTGTTTCCGATACACTTTCGATAAATAATACTCTATATTTTATAATATGGTTTATATAATCTCAAAATGAGTAATTTATTTAAGATGAAGCCAAACAAAATTTGGAAAGTGAGAGATTATATATCTTTCCTTATATATTACCACCAAACATAGAAGAGGAAACACAAAACCTGCTGATCTTCATCTTCCTCATTCATACTAACACCAAAAAAAAAAAAATCTCAGTTGAATTATTTCAGTTTTGCTTGAAACTTCGAACTATTATACCCAGTTTTACTATTTATTTATTTTCATTTTTGGGTATGGTGTTGGTACAACAGGAAGACGAAATAAGGGTGGGTGGAGGGAAGAAGGGAATGAGATTAGGGAAATATGAAGTGGGGAAGACACTTGGTGAAGGAAATTTTGGTAAAGTGAAGTATGCTAGACATGTAGAGACTGGTCAATCTTTCGCCATTAAAATTTTGGAGAAGAGTCGGATCCTTGACCTCAGGTCTACTGATCAGGTTTGTTTTTTTTTTGTTTTTTTGCTTTCTCTGTTTCTGTTGGGTTTATGGATGAATTTTTTCTATTTGGGGTTTTGGGTTCTCGTAAATGGAAATAATTCTTCTTCCCCATTTTCTGTTGTTTTTGTGTACTTTTTTTCTGAAAAAAGTGGATCAGTTTTTCTCTCTACTGTAATTCTAGTTTTGTAACTTCATTTCCATGGTGAAAGTTGATTTTCATTACCAATTTCCTCTTGAAGGTCTTTCCATTTGGTGTTTTCGTTATAAAAATCTTCTTCCTAGTTTCTCCGACCAAATCCCGTCTCCGACGAGTTGGACGGAACTACTATTATAACAACATTCCCAGTGTAATTTTACGAGGTTTAGAAAAGACGTTGTGTATGTAGATTTGCCCCTATTTGAGAAGATAGAGACATTGTTTCCGATAAATCTTAGCTCAAGTAAAATGGGTAGGACGGAACTTCTTTTTTTTTTTGTGTTACTGTGGTATCCAGGTAATTGAGCTGGCTCTATCGGAAATAGCCTGTAGATATAAGATTTGCGTATATTTTACCCCTCTCAGGCCTTACTTTCGGAATTTCATTAATATGTTATGGTTGCTCATTGAAGCTCGAACAAATAAGAATAAATGACCTAGTAATTATATTTTCACTCTACTGAATTTTAACATTGAGCTACCCATGATTTTTGGATTTCTAAATCATGTATTTTTAACCGTTTAAATTTCACAAATATTATTTTCTAAACTCATAAAAGTTTAGAGATATGGCTAAAAAGTTTTTAAAGTTTGAATCTTCAATTTTATAATCATAGTTGCTTGGTGGTTAGCGCTTATTGGTGAGAATTCGCATCTTCCACTATATTTCCGACTAAATCCTGCAGCAAAAAGTTAAAAGGATTAGCTAAATTTGGTGGTTCAAAATTTCCTTATTGGATAATGAATCAGTCCAACTTGACGACAACTATTAAACTATATAATTGTAAATTGTTTGATTGCACATTTTTTCCGAGCGGAGAGTCTGTTGGAAACTACCTCTTTACCCCACAAAGGTCTCAGACCCCACTCATGGAATTAGACGGAGTATGTTGTTGTTGTTAATCTTTTAATTGAACCTTTGCTACTTTTGTGGAAAGTATTTGTGTTGAAGCTCTTAGTAGATAATCATATAAAGAACTCTACTTTTAGAGTTGAAAATTGAAATAACTCAAATAAGCTTATGCAGTTCCTGTGTAATTTCAGATTAAGAGGGAGATTGGAACTTTAAAACTCCTCAAACATCCTAACGTGGTCCGATTATACGAGGTACATACTATCCTTCTCCTTTTCCTTTTGCCTTCTTTCAAATATACTCGGAATATTATCACTTAAATATATTATTATCTTTTGAACATAAAAAACTCCTAATATACCCAAGTTGAGGTATTGAAATGTTTTCCGGATACAAGTTGTGTTTGTTGTGGTGATAAAGTAACTCCACCTAAAGATTCAGTATATGAAGTGGATTATATTATATAATTCGTTTTATTCTTCGAAAACAATGAGTAAAAAACATCCTGGAATCTGATTCGGTTTGTGTATAGACAATTAGCCAATTCATTTTTGCTTGAAGTAAAGAACAACAAATGCTCACTCTTTCAAGGCTAAAGATTCGTTTTTTTTTTCTTCCAATTTTCTTGTCTTTATTGTTCAACTAGGCATAAATACATTGCATAGAAAAGTCTACTGAATTTTAGGAATACTTTTCAATGTATGAACTTAAGGGGATTGTGATAATTCATCTAGTTGTTGTTGAAAAATAATAATTGGTGAGCCATCTCGACCCCCCACATAATTAGATCTTTTTTCCAACTTTACAAGTTAACAAATGCTGGATAACCATGAGTGTCATATCATTGATTTTTGTGGTTATATATTGTATATGGGAAGGGGTCCATTTGTCTGGGACCATGAAGAAGGAAAGATGGATCTATCCAAAGACTTAAAAACTTAGGTGACAATTTTGTTTTGTTTTTTTTCTTGGACTTATTGGTGTAGCATTAGGAATAGTCTTTTGCTGGAATATTAAGTCATTCTGCCCTGGTAGACCAAGATTTAATTGGTCTTAATTCAAATCAGGGATTAACAACTTTGATCCTACTGACGTATTAGCTACTCAATCTAAGTAAATTACGTTCCCGTCTCAAAAAAAAGTTGTTTGTTTTCTTCCTTGAGGAGTTTGTCATGTAACGTCCACGATGGCTTCTGTTGCTTGTCAAATGCCTGCTTCATGGTGGCAACTGGCAAGTGAATAATAGTAATAATAATAATATTTATCAAACATTTAGATATCCATACATGGGTTTCCTCATGTTAGTAGTATTTTGTTATGATGCATTTCTAAAAAGACGGTACAATTAAGCAGGTCTTAGCGAGCAAAAGCAAGATTTACATGGTGCTAGAATACGTGAATGGGGGTGAATTATTCGACAGAATCGTAAGTTACTTTGACTATATATTCTGTTTGTGAATAATAGTGTTTCAAATCTTGAATTTTTGCCTTGACTATAATCCTTATCCATAGGTTTCCAAAGGAAAACTCTCAGAGGCCCAAGGTAGGAAGCTCTTCCAACAATTGGTTGATGGCGTTAGTTACTGTCATGACAAAGGTGTCTTCCACAGAGACCTCAAGGTAACTAATTATATAGTGTGTAGCATAAATATTATAAGCTGTTATTCAGTCGTGTAACATGTGTGGTGTTGAAAATGCAGCTAGAAAACGTCCTCATTGATTTGAGGGGAAACATAAAAATAACAGACTTTGGGCTCAGTGCGTTACCCCAACACTTTAGGGTACGGAATACCAGCTTCTCTTTGTTGCATATGTGAATTAGTTTCCCCGATCTTATTGAGCTTCTTTGTCTTAACTATAGGATGATGGATTGTTGCATACCACTTGCGGTAGTCCAAACTATGTTGCTCCAGAAATTCTTTCTAACAGAGGATATGATGGCGCGGCATCTGATACCTGGTCATGTGGTGTTATCTTATATGTCATTCTCACTGGTTATTTACCCTTTGATGATAGAAATCTTGCCGTACTTTATCAAAAGGTAAGACAATTTCTTCTTTTGTTCTATGTGTGTGAGCTTATTTTATATGACATTTTGTGGAGCTAATACTTTTAATATTATTTTTGATGGATATAAATCAGATACTTAAGGGGGAAGTTCATATACCAAAATGGCTATCTGCAGGAGCAAAGAACCTCATAAAGAGGATTCTTGATCCCAACCCGCATACTCGTATAACAATGGCACAAATCAAAGAAGATGCATGGTTCAAACAAGACTATACACCTGTAAATACTGATGAAGAAGATTTGGAAAGTGATGATCATGCTTCTACAGATGATCACGTCTTCACCGTGCATGAAACAGTATGGACGTTGGACCCTTGAGTAATTGGTTCATTTCAAGCATTTTAATCCTTTCATCCTTAATGACTGATTGTTTGCTATATCCCTGTCACAGCCACTTGATGCTCAAAGAGATCCCGAATCGCCTTGCCTTATCAATGCCTTTGAGCTTATAGGAATGTCGTCATGTCTGGATCTTTCTGGATTTTTTGAGAAAGAGGTAACCTTTAATTCTAATTTTTACTGTATTATGCAAGGAACATATCACAAAACATAGACTTATTTCTTCTTGAATTATTCTAGGATGTTTCCGAGAGGAAGATCAGATTTACATCCAGTCTCTCTCCAAAACAGTTGTTGGAGAGGATCGAGAATATGGTGACACAGATGGGATTTCATGTCCAGAAAAGACACGGAAGGGTTAGTATAATTGTTGGCGCATCAATCTGTATATGCATAGTCACACAAGGAAAATTAAATCTTAAATTAAGTTCCATGTCTTTGTACATTGCAGTTGAAAGTGATGCAAGAGCAGAAAGGCCACAAAAGCCCGACTAGTCTGTTGGTAGTCGCAGAGGTAAGCAATGTTCGCGGTATTTGACTCCCTTATTTTCCATAACAAGAAAGAAAAACAAAAGTAATTTTTCCTATGCATCATTTTCAGGTCTTCGAGATTAGCACATCCTTGTATGTTGTAGAGTTACAAAAGTCTTCAGGGGATTCGACAGTATATAGACAGGTATAGCTCAACATCCTCGTCTACCTTGTTACAAGTTACAACCTACAACTCTTCCAAACATGTTAAACTAACTAAATCACTTTTATCCCACAGTTGTGTAATAGGTTATCGAATGATTTGGGAGTCCACCGAAGTGAGGAGCTCCTACCTACTGTTTGTTGTGATAGCTAGACCATTTGCAGCGGTGACTGGATACATTCTTTTGTTCTTTTTGTTCCTATTCTCCTGCTCTTGTTGAGTAGTAGGAGGAGTTGTGAGCAGTAAGCACACCCTTCAAGTTGGTTGGTTGATTCATCAGTTTCACGAGCAATAACGTGAGCTTAAGTGTACAGTAAGGAACATGGCGGAAATCGCCTTATAAGTTAGTACATTCAAGTAAATCTGTATCCTATTATTTAGTCTCTAGGCAAATGTCTTCTTTGGAACATGTCTATAGTGGCCTTGTTGATTAGTAAATTCAGCAAAATTTGTTTTCTGTATCAATTATTTGGAGCTTGGTCTTTACAAGGACTTTGAAAGTCTCCAAGCAAGATGTCCTTTTTTGGAAAAAAAGAAATAATGCTTCATGCTGCTTTATGTAATTAAGAGAAAGTTACTTTGCACATGGCCTCTTCTTTTTTGCAATTATTGTGTAAAGTATTGTGTACATGATTGTGCACATAATACAACAACATATCATGATTTAGGGAGGGTAGGATAGGATGCACACAAATCTTACATCTATCTTTGTAGGTAATTGTTATTGTACGGTGTCATTTTTATACAAAGAGGAAATAAAAGTGGCTACCTTACAAGTATATTTTAAATTTGATTCACTTTTCATCTATAAATCTTACTTGATGACAATATTTTAATGTACAACCAAGACTGGGAGGATCATGTGCACCAATAATTTAGCAGAGAAAGCTGACAAATTCAACTTTATAATGGACAGGACTAAGTATGGATGGTCTCTTTCTCCCCTCAACTCACACAATTATTGCATGGCTTCTTTCATGAGCCTAACTTAATGTCTCTTAGAAAAACATACATTTTCAACAAAATGAGCAATGTCTTTACATACATTTTGCACAATCCATGAATTAGACTTTGTAGAATCATCACCAACTCTCTCTCCTTCATGTCTAACAAGATTTGATTCTATGAACAATGATCAGTATCTAGCAATGATTGACTTCTTAACAGATTGTATTGGAGAGCAAAGGTATAATATGCCCAAAGTGTAGTCATTAAAATGTCTGAAGTTTGAGCTTGTCACGATCGTAACTTTAATGATAAAAAAAATGTCTAAAAATGGCCTTGATAACTCAACCATTATGTCTGAAGTTTGGTCTTGTTAACGTCACAACTTAAGTAAAAAATGTCTTAAATTGATTTTTGGCAAGGTCTGTCAGACTTCAAGTAAAAATGTGTGAATTTTGACCGTGATAAGACCAAACATCTTAAGTTTGCCAAACTTTATACATGAATTTTCGCAATTTTACTTTTGTATATCTATAGCGATTCCAAAATAAATATATTTTAAAAAATAATAATTCATTGTCTGGATTTTAAAAAGCTTGAAAACTTATTATAAGCTTTGTAAGAGACGAATTGTCAAAGTTTGTATAATATTGTATAACAATGTAAATGTATTTATAAACACATTTTTTTACCATATCATACACTTTTACGTAAGATTGATATCTTGTGTATCGTAAATATCTAATATTATTTAATCTTTCATATTTCGTATTACAAAAACAGTTAATCAGTATAAACTAATAATATAATTACGTAAATATAATGTTTTGTATTGGATTGTGATACGTCAATAATTAAATTTGATTCAGATAGAAATTTCAAATTCAATTACTCTTTAAGGTAAATTGTTAAATACAGTTACATAGATATATGTTTTGTTGAGTTTGTCATTTCGTTTTATGGTAAGGATCTCCTTTCTTTTCGTCTTCTTTCTTTGCTATCTTATGTTGCGTAATAAAATCGCATATCGTTTGTGTGTTAAGGTTAAAGCATCTAAATCACCATCAATCTTATCAGGGGATTAAATTCATAGTAGATTTTCATTAAACCAGTAATTTATACGCAGAGTTTGGTGTTTAATTTAGTTATTGGAATAGATAATATATTATAACGGTAATGGAATATGGGAGATAAAAACGGAATAGCTCAATAAAATGGGTGAACTAAAGCCAAAATTTATATTTTTTATTCAAAAAAAATTATATTTTTTATTCCAATAAATTCTAAAAATTGTAATTAATTATAATTTAATAATTATTTTTCCTTTTCAATTGACAGTATAACATTTCTTGTAATATTTGGTAAGACAAGAATAAACATATATAAATTATTGTACACGTTACATAACAACACAAATGTTTAAGTCTCTCTTATTGATTATAATTTAGAAAACTTTTTCAATAGAGCCAACTGTTATATAAACTATCAAAATTATTCTAAAAGTCTTTAAAAATAAAATTAAGACTTCACTTCATTGAATATGTCAATTAGAGTTTGTAATAATTTTAATTACAGAAACCAATATCATAATGATGGTTACTTTTAGAAGAAATTCAAACTTAAGACAATATTTATTTAAATTTAATTATTTGATAATCTGATTAGTTTGAGCTTGAAATGTTAAACAAAACATCTTAAAAAATTGAAGACAATCTTACAAAGTCAATATTAAAACATGGTTGATCCAAATTTAAGTGAATTAGGCGAATTGAGAAATAGAAAATAACTATAAAATTAATTATCTACGATTTTTAATTGTAATTACATAAATAATGAAATTTCAAAAATACAGTGTTCGTTTGGTTGGGAACAAGTTATCCCAGGATTAATTATCTTGAGACTAGTTAACCTGGGATAACTTATCCCACCATGTATATGAGATAATTTATCGCATCATTATGATATAAATGGTGGGATAAGTTATCCCAAACAAGACAATAAAATGACTGTTTTTTTATCTCCAAGACTATTTATTCTTATCCCTCACACCAAACGAAACATTTGTCTTATATTAGATTGACATCTTACTAAAACATTTGTTACATATTACTATTTACTTGATCACCAGGATGGAATTAATTAAAAAAAATTCTTGTTTTACCCCTACAACTAAAATAACCTTTGAAAGTTTACACAAATTTTTGATTTTTTTTTTTTTTCAAGAGGCTAATTAATATGAACAAAGAATAAAATAGTATATTTTATCCAGAGAGTATGAAGAAAAATTTAATTAATAGTAACAATAAATACATATTTTTTTTAAAATTCTAGTTAGGTGTTTTTTTTTTTGGTTTCTTCCAAGTGTGCTATTGGTTAATAGGGTGCTTCTCTTTTACATCGCCTTCATCAGATCTGGTTCTCTCTTTTAGGTATGTATCTTCTTCATCTTTTGTCTGCTCAGTGCTCTGGTTCTTCGTTTAATCTTGCCTCTTGCTCGAATTTTTCTTTTTTTCTGCATCTTCGGTATGTTTTCGTGTATTTGAGCTTCTTTTTTCGAACTGAATTTGGGTTTTTTGGTTGTTTGGAGGATTTGTAATTTTGAGGCCCTTATTTTTTGGGGCTTTAGGGTTGAGCCGCCCTTGGATAGAAATAGGTAGCAAACTGTCTCTTGTGCGTATTTTTTCTCACTGGATAGCTATAATTTCATAGTTTTTTTTTGTTTTTTGTTTTTGCATATAGACTGAATTTAGTCAGGCAGGTTTGTTTTTAGTTATCATGTACTGTGTATGAATATCGATGACATGACTCTAGATAGGAGGTTGCGTAGAAGGTTAGTAGGTAGGCGAGTATGCTTCTCTGTATTATTATGTTACTCATTGTGTCCTTTGCTCCGATTATCATATTATTTGTTTATGCCATTGCTCCTTTCCCCATTATATTCATACATGATTTGATATGCTTTACTTGAGCCGAGTGTTTATCGGATACAACCTCTCTACTTTCATAAGGTAGGGGTAAGACTGTGTACACTTATGGGATTACACTGGGTATCTTGTTGTTGTACTGTGTATGAATTATTTTAGGCTGAAAGTTGCTTATTTATTAAACTATTACTCGTTAGGTTGAAATTTGTGGGTCTGTAGCAATTCAATATGCCTGAAAACAAGCCTGTAATTGGGCTTTCATGGGAACCAAAGTTACCTCAATTATCATTTGGGACCAAAAAAAGCTCCAATGAGGTGCCCGGGGCCAGTGCAGTATACAAACCTAGTTCGGAACTCATGGACGGCCTATTTGTTCCGCCCAATGATCCCAAAAAGGTGAATAAGCTTCTACGAAAACAAATCAAGGATACAACTGGCAAAAATTGGTAAATCTCAATTGTAGTTTTTCAAATTCCTGTGTTTTTATTGTAAATTTGTTCCTTTTATGAAAATTATTTACTGTTTCTGAAATTTAAATAGGTTTGATATGCCTGCCCCAACGATTACTCCAGAGCTGAAAAGGGATCTCCAGCTGTTAAAGGTGATTCTTTGAATGACAAAGTCTCTCTCTTTACTTGAACATTTTTACAGCTCGATGATAGGCTGATGTGTTTCGTTACTTATGCAAGGTTGCGACTTAGCTAAGCTTTTCTTCACATTGTTGTTAAAGGATACATGAGGGGCCATCTTTTGTTACTATTCCGCTGCTAAAAGTAGATCCCTTGTCTAGGACTTGATCTTGATACTAGTCCATAACAATCAGGCTAATTTTCTAAAATTCTTGGCTCGTCTACCTTAGGAGCCATAGCTTTGTAAGTTGTTGAAAATCAATGAAGCCTTTCCTTGAGGAAGAGCAATGAGAGCGAGAGATGTAAGAGATAGTTCACTTCACTCTGCTGCTGATAAATGATCTATTCATCTGGAGATTTTGTCCTTGATCAGTAAGATAGGTAGAATTGAAACGTGTATAAGCTTCCTACACATATTTCTGAAAAATGCAACTCTTCTCATGCTCCACTCTCTAGATTCGTGTTCCCTGGAGTAACTTGCTTATGGTCTTAAAGGAGGGTATAAGGCCTCAATGGTTTCCCGGTTACAAATTCCACACAGGCTTAGGGTAAAGTGACATATTAATTGAAATTTCTCACTCATTTGTTATTGTTCGATCTCACTAGTTATAAACAAAAAAAGTTAAATTCCATCCAGTGCATACAATACAAATAATTTGTTCTTCAGCACAGTTTGACAACCCTAGTGAAGATGCAATCATGTCTAATATCACCTTTTCCTATGATATATTGTTGAGTTTCCTTTATGTATGCCTAATTTAATTGCAGTCATTTCTCTTACGAATGAGTACTCAGTTCTAAAAATCTGATTGTTTCAGTTAAGGGGTGCCATGGATCCGAAAAGGCATTACAAGAAGAGTGGATCAAAATCAAAAACATTACCTAAATATTTCCAGGTAAGTGTATTATTTCCTAAATTATTGATGTAGTGACTGTTTCTTTTTTAGTATGATTTGTCATGTTTTCTATAGCATTTTTTCTTGGCTTCTTCACTCCTGTTGTTTTCTTTTTTCGAACTGCTTTGTAATGCTTTTGCTTGAGCCGAGGGTCTATTGGAGACAGCCTCTCTACCTCCCAAGGTAGAGGTAAGGTTTGCATACACACTACCCTCACCAGACCCCCACTTGTGGAGCGACAAATTCACCTTCTTATGCCTGATAATAATCACTAGCAGGCTGATGCATCATTACCCTGATGATATAACAAAATAAAAGCTTCCCCTATCTCACATGATAAAGCAAAGAGAACAGAAAGATAAGAATAGAAAGAAGATAGAATTGAACAACCGTACAGGCATCTTTTGTGCGCTGTTGTTGTCATGCGCTCTCTTTTATCAACATCTTGTTATCCTGTTGGTTAGAGGTAAGATGTTTACGTTTTGAAATTTGAGCAGGTCGGCACAGTAATTGAGCCAGCATCTGAATACTACTCTGGTAGACTGACTAAGAAGGAGAGAAAGACAACTCTTACTGAGGAGTTACTTTCTGACCGTAAACTTGGGGAGTACAGGTACGTCACAAACATGAATAGAAGTAAAGGAACTATGCAACTACTTTTAACAGGTCTGTTAAGGATCATTCTAAACCTCATATGCTACACAGGAAACGCAAAGTTCGCGAGATTGAAGAACGCAATCGGCCAGGTGGAGTTGACAAATGGAAGAATAGAGGTCCACAGTCAAGGAAGCGTGCAAAGCAAAGAAGGCATTGAAGCTATAGTGTTCATGAAGCGTTTCTTACCAGTTTCCTGTCTGACCAGTCGAAGAGCATTGGAATCTTTTATGAGAGGTGTACCTGCCATTCTGGGAAAACTATTGGGATGTGCCATAAACAAGGCAGGTTTCACAGAACATCTACAAATCCTTGATGCTAATTACACCGGCATACTTCTAATACGTGTTTCTAGCACTCCAACAGAAATAGTCGTCATTAATTTTGAACTGTGTTGCTGATGTTCGTCATGTGTATTTGCCTTCTCATGGCGTATTCTATTCTTATTGTTCTGGTATCAAAATTTCAGAATGTTAGGTTGTATTGTTGTTTGTTGGTACTTATAAAAAAATATTACCATCTGAAAATTGATTGGACATTTGAATGCTAATCTGAGTATACAACCGTATTTTAGTCCAGATTATGCTTCAAATTAGGAGTAATCCCACATGCATTATTACTAGAGGACACTTTTTTCCATTTCTCTTCTACTTCTTGTTGGGGGAATATATTACTCTGCATAATTTGTGAAGGAAACTAGTTGTAAGCAAGTTCAGAAGATTTACAAAGATACAAGGATAAGATGTATTGATGTTGTGATAAGATAATTACAGCCATTTTCTGGGGTCGCGTAAGCCTATTAAAGGGGAAGCGCTTTCTATTAAGAATTTTATCTATACTCGGGGCTCAAACTTGTGACATGGTTAAAGATGGAGGAATAGAGTAAAAAATTCCCAAGTGTCCTATTTGGACACCGCTATTTAACTTGTACCTAGTATCTTAAAATATTTTAACTTGTACTCAATTTTGATGTCAAATATGTGTTGTCTGAAGTTAGGTGTATCAAATCTCAACATGCATTTCTGCCTGAAGTTCAGGTAAAGATGATTAAACTTCATTCATGTGTGTGCATGAGCTTTAGGCAAAATGATTGAATTTTTTTGTGTCAAAAGTCCAATCATATGAACTTCACACCATATGTTTAAAGTTGTTCCAAAATGAATAGACGTACAAAAATTTATAAACTTTGGACAAAACTTAGATAGTGACACACCAAAATTGGACATATGTACTCTTCCCAGTAATAGATAGCATTTAGTTTTGAGAGGGTAGTTGGTGGGGGCTTCCCCAATTGCCTAAACTTTGCTTGCCTGTCCACAAGCTTGAAAATGAAACAGCTAACATGACTATATTCTCATCTCACTGACTAATTGCTAGCTACTCTTCACATATTTGAGATCTATGTACAAGTTGGCCATTCATTGCCTCCCAACATTCAATATTACAGATGGGACAACTTGAGACTGCAGGTTTGCTTCTTGAAGGAACTTGAGAGCAATGGTAAAATTATTTTTGTGTGACCTGTATGCCAAAAAATTGAAATGTAGCATTAAACACTAATACTTGCGTCAAGATAAGCTAACTAGGCCCTCTCCGAACCATGTATGTGAATACGAGATGCTTCATACGTCAAAGCTGCCCATAGTTTGTATTGAGTTTGTATTGTTCATGACAAGATTCAAATCCATAACATGCACCTAATCCATACATCATGTGTTACATCCTTACCAGGCCACGAAAGCAAAGGGGGGCTACTAGAAGTAGGCTGCTACTATTATTATTTCAATGTTTCAAGTTCAATCACAAAAGATTTTACTACACTTGAGTTGACGGTCTTTTGGAAACAGTATCTCTACCTCCACGAGGTACGGATAAAATTTGCATACTACCCTCCTAGACCCCACTTATGGAACTCTATTGGGTGTGATGTCGTAAGTTCAATCATAATAGGTCAGTAGCCACCCTCATGCCAAACACAATTGTTGACCTAATCAGCAAACGAATCTTGCCAATGGTGGGAAAAGCCAATGTTTTCCAACTTCTAAACTCAACAGTTTCAGCTTTTATCATAGTGATCATCTCCACTTAACTGATATTATCATTCAAGACCTCAAGAATGATCCATTAAAAGAATAGGCAAAGCTACTTTCATTAGTACATGTATAAATTTATTCACATTCAATTGAGACCAGTAAAAGAAGGGGGGAAGCACAGTATGTCTGCTATTTACCCAGATAACTACTAGTATAATATCATTCTCAACTCTAATATCATTTTCAACTCAACAAAACAAATCTCAATCACTGTCATTCCATGTAGTAGCGGCTGCGGCAAAGGAGAGAATCACAAGTTTGATGTTTCACTAGGTGCAGGTCGAGCGTGCAAAAGAGGTTGAAGAGCTTTTACCACAATGCTCATGTTTGGCCGAAAATCAGCTTCGTATTGCACACACAAAGCAGCAACTGCAGCCATCTGTTTCAGCAACGCAAATTTTGAGAAATAGGAGTTGATGAAAATCAAGAAGAGATGTAAGAAGAGGCAGGATTCTGGTTGCAGTAGTCAAGAATTTTCTGTTCTAGTGACATACCTTTGCAATGGCCTTAGGAGGGTAATCTGTACCGAGTCTAGCATCAACACATTGCTTCACTTTATCTTCACTAAGTCTTGGTGTTGCCTGATTACACATGGTGCGGAACGTCAATTCAGAATCAAAATAATCAACTAAAAAATTGGTGCATCAGATATAGTAATGTCAGTATCTTGAAGGTTATACCCATGTCACAAGACTCTGTTGGCCACGTGGTAATGTATGATCAACAGGTTTACGGCCTGTGAGTAGTTCAAGGAGGACAACACCAAAGCTGTAAACATCACTCTTTGAACTCAGCTGACCAGTCATTGCATATCTGCAACATGAGGGAAGTCCAATAAGCATAAAAATGAATGGCCCTTGGGCCCTGAGGTAAAATTGCTTTATTTAAGTTAACCAAGTTTACAGTCTATTTGTATCAAATATTCAGAATTGAACTCACTCAGGAGCATGATAACCAAAGGTTCCAAGAACACGTGTAGAGTGAAGGCGTGCTGCCATATCAGGAGCTTGATTTGATAAATCAAAATCCGCAATCTTAGCAACATCATCATCAAAGAGTAGGACATTGCTAGACTTAATATCACGATGGATGATATGTGGCTGTGCTTTTTCATGCAAGTACTCTAGCCCTTTTGCAGCTCCAACAGCAATTTTAACCCGTTGGGCCCATGATAATACTGGACCTGGCTGTGCACCTTTCACACCTTTTCGTCCTGTAACCACAAATTGAAAAGTTATTTGCATTTTCCAGATTGGATTAGCAAGATTATGGAATATGAGAAAACTGTTTCGACTACCTATTTCAAGAATTACAAATTGATTGTTGCAGCCTCAAGCCAACTGGATAATAATTTTTTTTTATTTCTTTTGTCATCAATTTTTTTTTTATAGTCCAGGTAGCTTGACGCTGCTACAACCAATTTGAAAAAATAGGTAGTCAAAACGGTTTTCAGCATTAGTATGAGATGACACATTAACTTGGTTGAGACAACCACCACAATCAATAGTTGTTCCAGAAAAGTAAAAAAAATTGAGAATGATCAGCCATACATAAAGAAGGAAAACACAACCAAAACTTCCAAATGAAACAGGAATATGTATACACACATATGTACAGAAATAGAAACCCTCGTAGTCAGAAAATAGTTCAAATAAGGGAAGTTGTAAGAGAAAACAAAGGCTTGTTACGGATTTTGCTCTGTTAAATAGAGATATAACATGCTGTCAGCAAATGACAACAATTTTCATTTAACAGCAATTGCAAGGCAGAAGTTTTATTTTGTTTAACATAGTGGAAATGGATAGGTAAATATAACCCCAAAACATCACCTTTTGGAGCTGTTACCATAAATTAGAAGTTACATATCAGGGAGAGAGAGGAAGGATGCAATCGATTTGGAAGGATAATGATGGATTTTCAAGCTACTAGAATTTTATCCTTTTCTATTACTTACTAAAGGAGCAGTGCCAATGGCTGAAATTAACATGAGAAAAAGGTGGGTTAGACTGAATTTGAAGAAAAATAAGAGCATCTTACGCGACTGCGATCAAATTCAATTCATTACATTGGGTCAAGAATATATTGGAACAACCATCTCTCTATAAAGCTTCATCAGTATGACGTAGAAACCCACTTCAAGCTCCCTGCCTTTCCCTACTTCCTTGATAGATTATCCTTCCGATATCTGACAAATGAGGTGGGCCAATCCCAATGACCTTCCTGACAGCAGTCTTTCCAAGTTTGGACTATCAAAAGGCTACTAGGGGAATGGAAGCACACTAAAAATAATAATATTCTACCTTCAGATATCCCATAGACCCTCTATCTTAACCCAGTGCACACTTCCTGTCCAATTTTATATGTCCAAAATGTTTTAACACAATCTTGAACCATATTGGGCAGAATTATACATTGAAACCCAATATACCAAAATCTGGATCCAAGTACATTAGGTTAAAGCAAGCATGAGTTCAAACCCCTACTGTCATTTAGGATTAATAGCTACTCAATATGAGTAACTTAAAACTTATTACGTAGACATTGTCCATTTTAACCAACTTATCATTTTCAGAAGTCTGTCCAGTCACTAGCAATATAATATGTAGGAAACTTTTTCACTATGTGCACAGTCAAGTACGTAACTAATGGAACTTATGAACGAAATATATTATTGAAAAAAGGACAAGAGAAAGAAATGTATATGTAAAATCAGAAAGTAAGAAGGAAAGACTTAAGGGTTTGTCCAATTAGTAGCATGAAATATGAGGAAGTCTTGGTGCAAGTCTACTCTTGATTAGAGCAACTTTACATGACACTTCCATGACACATGTCAAAAAAGACCCTGGTGAGGTACTTCAAGAAAGGGGATATATCGGGGAGGAGCTTTGACAACATTTTGAGGGTTGAAAGTGCAGTAATCAAGTACTTAAAGTGCACACCATAGGGCAGGCGCATGACCTAGTTGGATTTGGATTGCGCAATCATTTCCAAACTCAACGTATTTCCAAACTCAACGTACCACGATGGATATAAATTAGAACAACCAAATCTGAATTTCATCTGAATTTCACCGGTATATATAGATTAGAACAACCAAATCCACCAAATCATTAATTGGTCAACATGCATAGAATGGGTACACAAAGGCTTATAGTAAACTAACCATGAAGAATGTCATGGAGAGATCCATTTGGGGCATACTCATAAGCCAGCACACGAAGACCGCCGTCCACACTATAACCGAGTAACTCAACCACGTTTTCATGTTTTAGTCTTGATACCATGGAAACCTGAAATGCTAACATCATATCCAAGCAAGGTAAGAGGTTTATGTATAATATAGAATAGTTCAAAGTAGGACAATCCAATCGACCTGACCTGTGCTGAAAATTCTCGATCAGGCTGCTTGCTCGAGTCTAACTTTTTAATGGCTGCAGCCCGCCCACTTTTCAGGACACCATGGTATACCCTTCCATACGATCCCTCACCTATCAAGGCTTTCGTACCAAAGTTGTCTGTGATGTCTTTTAACTCATCAACAGTTATTGAAGGAACAGCAATGGGCAGGATGTTAACATTCTGCGTCTCCCTTTGCGCACTTTCTGTTGCACGCTGCCCTGCATTGTAGCCTAAAAAAAAAAGATTTCCAGTTAGGGAAGAGTGAAAACCATAAATCCTACAGGTAAAAAAAAAGAATTAATAGAATCTCAGTGAGTAAAATCATGACACTATCTAAAGAAAGCATATCTTTAGAATAGGGGTAAAGCCAAAGCAATGAACTAAACACTACAACTTTCACCTGACTGTTTAAAAATTTACTAAGGTTAAACTGGAAGATTGAGGTGAAAGACATGTTTGCACAGCAGGCATATCTTCCATACCAGGTCACGACTACACTAGATTCAAACATCACGATCTCTGAGCTTCCACAAGATACTGGAACTAATTTACCTATAGACCTGATAGGAAGATTCGCCTATTAGTTCCCAACTCTACTGATAATATAGTATACATCAGTACTCAGTGATTGAGGTCGAGCTTTAATCCAGGAGATACTAGGATTGAAACCCACTACCCTCTTACCCCTCTCCTGCAGCTGAATTTATCATTTCCAAGAGTTCGAAATATTATTAATAGCAAATAGTACAAGGAGGAAATTAACCTGCTGCATTGTTGGTCATGAATGGTCCATGATCAGCAGGTTTATGCATGTCATCATCGTCACAACAACCGAAGCAGCTCATAGTTATCCTTCTTATACCCGTGAGATATTCTGAAAAATACTAGTCAAGAAGTTAATAATTATATTTGGTGTCTCTAGAACAGGGAAACAGGACCATCATCAGTGCTATAATACAAAGTTCAAAAGGATTCTGAAACTAAGCCCTTTCCACATTGAAAGTGTTCATCCATTGTCATCATTAATATCAAACGGGCTAGGTGAAATATCAATAACAAGAGAAAATGTTATCTTATGCTTCTACTGATATATATTGAATGTTTGTATGACACGCATGCAAGAAGGAAGAAATTAAGCACATCAACATCTCATAGACAAAAAAAAAGCCAACGCCATAGACTAACCAAGACGAAAATGGAAAATGTTAAGAGTTGACCAACAACATGACTGAACCTAACATGACATGACATATGATATAGTCAATTGAACCAGGGTCGTTAAACGGTTAAAGAGTTGGCATCGAGAAAGACACGCCAACTCTTTCTTTAACATCCCCATCACTCAATTTTGCCATAGCTATATTTCTTTCTTTGTGTTCTATAACCAATAGTCACCATGTCATTGGATTTCACAAATCACAGTTGCTACCTGAAATAGTCTCACACTCGTAATAAGCAAAGATCAAAGACCAAATCTTTGGTATCTTCACTTTAGAAGATATGAAAAAAAGAGTCACTTTAGAAGCCTAAATGCACCACAAAGACAACTACTTTGAACCCTCCATACGATATTTAAACATACGAAAACAATAGAAAACCCCATAATCGAATTGCTTCTCATTTCCACAAAGACCTTTTCTTCCTCTCTTTAAGTGACTTCATTATCGATTCACGTTACACCAAAACAATCCTCCTTCCAAAATCTAAGTGATCCACTTCACATTTCACCAGTCCAGTACAATCTAATAACCCTCAAAACAAAACACAACAATAATAACATTAACCCAAGCTGGAAAAACAGCAAATTTCTCAGTAATTACAAAAAAATAACCCCTCAAAACTAAGACAGGAAACTGAAATCACAGTAAAACTGCTACACAAATATCAAAAAAATCAAGAAACAAACTTTCCCACAAATCTATTCAACAGATGAATAACAAAACAGGCTAAAACCAGCTATTCAACTCGATTGCCCTTTTTCAAGCATTTAAACAAAACCCCACAAAACTAAACAACAATAGTATCAAATCCAATACAGAACCATGCTAAAAATCCAAAATCAACACCGATCCCTCAGATTCCCAAAAATCAAACCTTGGAAGCAAAAATCGGCAGGAAAAAGAAAATACTTTGGTGGGGTTTGTTGAGAAAGTTTGTGAAGTGAAAAACAAATGGTGATCTGAAGAAGACTATAAAGGGAGTCAAATTTTTGTATTGAATTGAATGAATCAGAGTATATTGTATAGAGAAAAGTCTTGTTATTTATTATACTATAGAGAAATGGAAACAGTGTTGTACTAGTTGCTTTGTCTTTGTCGCCCACCCAATTGACTTCGTCTTCTTCTTCTTCTCACACACACAAATACACACAGTAACAAGAAGAAATCAAGAATACTCTCATTCACAGGTTTCTTCTTACATACATATATATATAATTTTCCTCTTTTCTCTTACATATATATATTTCAACTTTTGTGTGCACTTCGACTTATATCTTATTTCGATTAGCAATGGATTTAGAATATTCAAATTCTCTTAAACGGAAAATTTTACTTATTTTTAATGTGTATACCGTAGATGTTAAATCTCATTAGATTAGTTTGTATGTTTTACTTCTTCAGATTTTGAATCCTAATATTAAAAAAAAAATCTTGGCTCGATCATTGATTTCGATGGTCATTACTCGTTATGTTATATTATATTATATTATACTATTTGTTTAAATATTATATTTATTTTGATCGTTACTTAAATTTAATTATATAGTTCTATTTAAATTGATCAAGTTATGTAATGACCGATTTAGTGGAATGGCATTGTTACTTTAATATTTTCTTTTCTTTTTGTCTTTACTTAGTATTACTTAATAATTCTATTTTATTTTTTATCCTACTATTTTTATACTAGTAGTTTTACTTTGTATCATACTTTTTTCTATAGATTTATTAATTGATGTGTGATATTATATAACAACGACAATGATATAATTTATTCAAATGTTATATTCATTACAATAATATAATATGATATAATATAACACAATAGTTAAAGATTGTATTGACATGTATAAAACTTTTACTAAGAAAATGATAACATAATTTTTAATGTATGAGTTTTGGTGCACGATGGAAATGGTTTCAAAAAGAAATTAATTTGGTCGTAGGCTTTACAATATAAGTAAAAATAATCGTCACTTTTTTTTTGTTAGAAATAAATGGAAGTCCACGATAGGTGAGCTATCAAATTACAAAATAAAAATACCTTTTTTATATTTGATTAATCTAGATCTACATCAAAGTTATTAATCGTAATTTAAATGAATCATGAAAAAAAAACTTGATGGAGATAAGGCTTAAAGAAAATTATAATTTTATAATAAATATATTTAATGAAGTATAAAAGAGAGCTTAGAATATCTTCAATATAGCCTAAGTATATCGTGTATGAAAAAAATTACGAAGGACCTAATTTTTATTTTGATAGCAAAAGCAACGATAGTCTTTATTCGTAGGATTTAAGATCAAATTGATCACTTTATGGCTTATGCAAATATATTATGGATTATTTACATCATATTTATACATCAAGGACCAAATATAATCAAAACTTATACATTAAAGATCATTTTGATCATTTTCTCGAACCCTACAAATTGATATTTACATATATAACTAATAATATATGACATGTTTGGTATATGAACTACCACTTACTCATGATTTATTTATGTAACTTTTTGTTTGATAAGAAAAAATTATTCTTAATCATAAGTCTTATATAGTCTTAAAAATAAAATAAATCTTAATAATTAACGTTTTCCTTTCCAATAAATCTTACTAAACACAAATTCAGATTAATCGCAACTTAAAATTTAATATTCATACTTAGTGAAAAAATAAATTTAGGAAATAACCTATAAAGGCAAAATATGTGCAGAATACCGAATCAAGTCAAGCTGGTTCATGTCTAACCTAGTTTGTTATCAAACCCAACTTTATCAACACACTCAATCAAATTTCTATAATATTGAGCCTAGTTCGTTTCTCATCGAACTTTGTTATATTAAATTATTATTTATAGTACACTTACATGATCAAATTGAGCCGAGTTACTCAAAGTTTTTGTCAAGTCGAGTTTGATCAAAACGTTAATCAAATTAATCTTGAATCGAGACGAATCAGGCTAGCTCAATATTCAGGCATTTCACGATCCATTAAAAATTGAAAGAAGAAACAATCACACTGAACAAGTTATTCTTAAAAATAAATATTGTAGATGTGAAATTTTATTATTTTGTTTCTCATTTGATATCTGATATTCATATTAGAGCTAGCCCTAACTAATCGTATAATTCATATCACGTAAAACTCGTTTGAGAGCAAACTTCTCTCTAATAAGACTTTTTATCATATTCAAAACTCAAATTCAAAATTTCTAATTATAATCAGAGAAATATTATCCATCCCGCTATAAATATACTATAAACAAAACAAATTGTTTCATAATTAGAAAGACAAAATGATTACTGACACGTAATAATAATTGTCTAGACAGCTAAATGTAAATAAATTTTATTTTTTTTCCAATTCATAATATTCCAAGTGAGGCATCACATGGGTGTTTGTTAGTCATAACTCATTTAAATGCTAAACAAATGGAACACCAATTATTAAAAATAAAACAGTATAATAAGTAGGTTTTGTTTTATTAGTTTTGTTTCTAATAAAATTATTATCATTTTGGTATCTTTACATTTGACTATGATTTATGATTTTAATAAAAAAAGTAAAGTAATAACTATTTTAAAAGCAATCTATGCAAAAATATTCCTCTATCATGTGGTTTTTGGCGTTTAGTTCATTTTGGTATTTTATGAATATAAACGGCAGTTTAGTCCTCTAATGATTTTAAAAAAAAAAATCTACCAAATTTTCTCCTAATTATTTGAGTTCTTCCTCCGTCTAAAATGAATAATAATAAAATAATATATATTTTCACTCGACGATCGGTATCTGCATTAGAATCTAATTAAATTTATATTCGTGACGGGAAGTTCCACATTCAGGGTAAAATGCTCCTAACAAAGACGATCTCATACTCAGAGGAACTCTAACCTGAGACATCTGGTAATGATGAATAAGTGTTTACCACAATTTAAACTGTGATCTAACATTTTCTCAAGTTTACAAATGGCAAGAGAACAACGACAACATATCCCGTGAAATCCCACAAGTGAATATGGAGATGTTAGAATGTACCTTACCTCTACCTCGTGGAGGTGGAGATGTTATTTTAAGAAGATCCTCGACACGTGTGCAAATCAAAGTAAATATGAAAAATTAAAAAACATCAATAAATATAGCAACTAATTAATGGAAACAACAACCTAAAAAATAGGGTGGTAACCGAAATATGATAAACAACCAATAATGATAGAAATCAAAAGTAATACGTTGTAGGGCTAATACTATGACAAGCAACATTCCATTACCTACTAACCTTCTACCTTAGTCCCTGACCTCCTCACGCTCTTACAAATTGCAAGATACATAAAAATATAATAATTTACCAAACAAAAATGTTCCAAAAAGGGATAAACAACGAAAAATTATGAGCAAACTGTACCTTTTTCTCTTCATTTAACATCATAAAATATGGGGAAAATTGTGCAGAATAGTAAATATTTAGCTTATATTAGGTACTATAGCTACAATTTAAGTAAATTGTAATTCGCGATTACAGTTTCCCCAATTATTGATATTCGCCTGATTTGTATAAATCCAGAATTTGTATAATTCGAATCTCAATCGTATAAATCCAGAATTTTTGTATATGCTTATCCTAGCTATACGATTTATGAAAAATTCATAATAAATTACTTTGTTTGTGTATTGGCAAGCGAAATATACAAACGGAGTTCTAAAAATTCATAAATGTATAAATACAGAAATTGTATATACTTATCCTCTTTGTATATTTGCAAGTGAAATATACAAACAGGTAGAAATATACAAACTGCAGCCTCCATAGCAAATGAAACTACAGCTATGGAGCGCAATTATCGAAACTATAATTATATAACCTTATTATGTCTATTATATTTGCTATTTCTGAAATTTTCTCTAAATAAATAAGTGGGCCAGAGTCCAGTAACAGATCAGTTCAAAGAAGAAAAGGCCCAATTCCTACTGCAGGCCCATTTTGATAAGAGATACAGTCCAAGTAGCAGTTTCGGCTCTCTTATACTTCTTAAGAAATTATAAAACATAGTAATATTATATATCTTTATAGCAAATATATAAAATATACATAATTTTGTATCTAAAAACTTTAGTAGTGAGCACTTTCTCAATAGAGACGACAACAAATATAGATTTGACATATATACACCATATTTTCAAATGTTGGTTGACCCATGCATACAATATACAATTTACATAATCTTTTTTATATAGTTGATCTGCATATACAATTTGAAATTACATACATTAAATACAGTTGATCATATATATAGTAGATGTTTTCACATGCATCCAACTTTTACTTTAAAAACAAATATATACAATTAAAATCAAATACTGTATATGAGTAAAAACAATTAAGCTATAAGTCCCAATCTATACGATACACATTGATTTTTTTTATTTCATTAATAACACGCTTTCAATCAATATTTTATAAGTGAATACAACACATTTTTCTATGTTTTGAAAGGGAAAATGGTGTTATATATATTTACACACGCTAATACTGCTACTTATGAATTTTTCTTTGTATAATATGACCACATTATTATAATAGTCATTAGTCAAATAATAATAATAATTAGTTATTATAATGTCGAAGATTTTTTTGCAACTTCTACTTTGCCGTCTATGTTTTCTACAATATAATTAGATAGAACCCAACTGGAACAAAGTGTAACTGGCCTAACACTATTTGTTCATGTTACAATTGTAGAATAAATGGCATTTAATATGCAAATAAATATTTAATTGCAACTTTATGTGTATATATGTGTGGTTAACTATATATATATATATATTTATTTATTTTCAAATATGTGTGAACAGTGACAATCATAGTTTTTAGATATACAAATATATGTTTAAGTGTATATTTGTTATAAAATTGTATAATATCACTATGCTATGTAATTTTGTCATATGTGGGTCCAGATCTTTAATTCGAGTAATTTTTTCATAGAAAAAGACAATGAATAACGAACCATAGTAAAAGCAAGAATGGTTGTCTTTTTTTTAATGCTTGTAAGATGAAGGGGGTGTTTAATCGAGAGTTTTTTTTACCTTTATATGGAATTTCAAAATACGATTTTGAATTTAAATTTAATTGAGTCTCAGTAGACGTACCAAATATCTGAAGATCAATGTTTTAATTTAATAATTTGAATTGAGATATTAAAAATAAATAAAAACAAAGAGGCCCATATTTCATTATTGGATCCTTGTCGTGGATCCCTTATGATGTTTGACTAGAATACACGTTAACAAAGGATGTCCATGTCCATTTCCATGTGCAACCTCAACCTAAGTCCTCTCATTTTTTATCGAGTCAGTTACGAATTCACGTAAATTCAATAATATTTATCTAACTTATCAAATATTTGTCATGATACTAATTATTATTATTATTAGAATAATAATAATAAATTTGAGACCGTTACAAAAATTCATAAAGTTTGAATCGTGTTTTTGTCTTTAAACATCAGATCAATCGGATTGTGAACTTAAGAAATCTAATAAGAAGATCTAGCAAAATACAAATGTAACACTTGAGATTTGAACCTCCTAAAGTAGTTTTTGTTAGTGATCTATATTCGAAAATTAAATGTGAAAACTTTAATAGAAACAATACAAGAAATAGAGAAGAGTTGGAATAAATTCGAGTTTATTATATTTACCATATGTATTCTTAAGAATTTTAATCTTAACTTAATATAAAATGAAAAAATACAACTTTTTTTAATCGCAATCTCGCAAAAACTGTCAATCACACCATTAGATCAGATCTAAAATTGAGATCGAATCAAGTCACAATGAAAATGCATGAGGAGACTATCTTATTAATTATTTTTTAAAATTATTATACAAGCAAATTAATCGTACTCTGCCTCACCAATAAGAAATAAAGTTCCTTTATAAAAATATTGATAATGAAAAGATTTTTTCATTTGTCTCCTTTTTTATATCTTTCATTTACTATTCATCTGTCAAAATCTAATCCAACCATTTTGAGTCACATGTAATTTGTCTATACTAGAAACTTTTCTTTATATATACACAAACAAGAAAATAACAAAAAAATAATATTATTTTAACACTAAAAATTTCAAACAAAACATTTTCTTATTTTCTTATTTTTTTTATTTCTTTCTTTTTAATATGAAAAACTTTATTTTTTTTATGGTCTTAAACTAAAGATAACTATTATATAATATATCAAAATATCTTTTTAATCTTATGGTCTTAAACATATCGGTGGAAGTTAAATTTAAAAATTGACAAATAAGAAAGAAATATTCTTTAATGTTTCGAGACGAACTTAAAAAAAGACAAATAAATTAAAAGATAATAATATATATTTTTTGTTAAAAAAAACTTATAATAATTTTATTATTACTAAAAAATTGGATCTTTTAAATTTGGAAATCTAAGACAGATTCCTGATTTTTAAAGGCATGGAGCCGCCTCATTTTTTAAAAGGAAAAAAGAAATAGCACGTGTGAATCACTATCATAGTAAATGTTTGAAATTAATTTTGTTTGGAGAAGAAAACGAATTTGTTGTTCTATTATATTATTTTAAGCTATTATTGCTTCTGTTTTCTTATTCAATTACGCGTTTTACTTTTGAAAACGAAACAATTTTGAATCCCAAAATAAATGTTGGAATTCTTCCCCCCAAAATAAATCACCTTTTTTTTTTTCCTTTGTATATATATTTAATATATTTTTGAGTCCGACTAATTTAAATTCATATTATAAAATTACACTATGAGAGTGAAGCATATTCTATTAAAGGCAATTTCATTTTCGAGCCAGGATAAAGAGTTTGGGGGTTCTCAATTTTGTTAGAAGTTCACAAATTAATATACATATATATTTAATTAATTTTCTAATACAAATACAGGGTCTACAAAAAAAACTACTGAATTCGTCTGAACCTATGAATCCTCACCTAGCTCCGCCTCTGACCATAATCTTTTCGCTGCTTATTGTAATAAATATACTGTATATAAGTATTTCTATTCGTCTTGGTCTTCTGTTGATATAATTTAAATGGTTTTATTTGTTAGTTATGGGTAACAGTGTTGTCTGCAAAACAACAAAAAATCTTTATTACTGTTTTTTTGAAAACCAAATATTTATGAAAATAATTTTTTTCGTATCAAACACACCCGGCGAGATTGGGTTTATGTATATAGACTATCCTTGGGAGTGTCTATTCTACCTAACCACGGGACACAACTATAGATCGAGCCCTGAAAGTCCTCTCCTACCAGTCAAGTGGCTTTCAACTCCTCATTTCTTTAATTCATAGACATAGGAGGTTAAATTTCGATTGTTGTGAAAGTTACTAATAAATCTATTTTATTCTAATTCAATCTGAAAAAATAAAAAATCACATTATATAGAATTTGAACCTACAACATCGGGTTTCGAAGATCCACGTTCTACCGAACTACATATTTTATTACTTTTTTAAAAATAAAGTAAAATTATTATCATGCAAGTGTTCTATGGAGGGAGCACAAACTTTTGTTCTCCACTCATCCACTTGATAGTACTAGTACTAGTTATAATTGATGGCAATTGGTACTAGTTCTTTAGATGTACCACTATAATGACTTATTTCACTATCAAATCCAACGGAAACTGCTTCTTTTCTTAATTAGGTCGGAAGTCTTGATTTTAAAATTTGAGCATAAAAATATTTTAACGGTACATTAGATAAGACTGCTTGAATATGCTAGAAGTTTTGATTTCGAGTTCTAAGTGTAATATCTTTGATATGTAATGCGCATTTTTTTTTGAATGAATTTTATATCGCGTGAATTTGATTTAATTGAACTCCAATACTATCATGAGTCACTCAAGGAAAAGCAACAAAATAAGGGTTTTACTTCAATGTCATTTCTACTATTGTCAAGTGGCCATTCAAACCAGTGGGTGAAACTTAGGGCCCGTTTGGCCATGCGATATGGTATCATGATATGATATCATAATATGGAATTATGAGATGAAATTGAAGCTTTGTTTGGACATGCGATATGAAAATTTTGTGTTGTATATTTTCTCATAAACATAAGAATCTCAAAAGTTGTAAAACTATTAAAATAGCCCCAATTGTTTATTTAATCTTACCAAATAAACAAAAAATTATAAAATCGCATAATAAATTATTACAAAGCTATTTGTTCTCCACTTAAGTAATTGTTTCATCTAACTTTAATTCAATAAAAAAAAATTGAGCATAAAATGTAGTGTACTAGTCTTTAATCTTTCCTCCCACATAGTACGAACAATTTCCTCACGTTGAACTTGTATTTCTCGATCATGTGACCGAAAAAGAACCAACATTGTTACTTTGAGTCATTTGTTGGTCAATATCATCCGCAACTATATTTTCATGCTCATAAACCATAAATATTTCATCAGTCCTTTGGTATTCTCACAAATAATTATGTAACAATGCACAAGCTATGACAATTTTCACTTGTGTATCAATATCATAATGGTTCATGCCTTGTTTCAGTATTCTAAATCTATTTTTCCAAGCTCCAAAGTCTGTTCAATCACATTGCGCAGAGATGAATGCCTATAATTAAACAGTTCTTTGGCATTTTGAGGCTCTCTTTTACTTCCTCTGTAATCTTGCAAATGATAGGGTAATCCTTTGTATGGAAATAAAAATCCTTTTGTGTTTCGAAAACCAGCATCAACAACATAATATTTATTTACCAACAAACATTTTATAAAGAATTACTAAAAGCATATGTGACGTAAATGAGATAGCTTTGTGTAAATAAATAATATTTATTCTAAGGATGTAATTTAAAGTTATCATGTGGCGGAAATGGAAATTGTGATGTTGGTTCAACAAGTGCATTCTCAAGTACTTTACTGTCATGTGTAGTACCTTCCCAACCAGCAGCAACAAAGGTAAATCACAAGCACATAAGATATTTTGTGATGTTCTTCCTTTGCTATTATGATATGCTTGTTGCACCGCTTTAGGAATCTCCCCTTCTATATATGTTCCATCAATCGCATCAACACAATCCTACCAAATAAAAAATACATCAATATTAGTTTAGTGAACATAAAATAAATTGGAAGCATTATAGAATGCACTTAATAAAAATAATGTTTGTAAGAGTAATAAAATAGTGCTTTCAAGACAATGCAAAGTCATAAAATAAATATTATCTTTTTAAACAAAGTCAATAGTAAGTATGTAACTAAATACTAATAAATTACACATAAAATATAAATGTGCACTTATTAAGGCCATAAAATAAATTTATTAATGTGATTGAAATTTTACCTTAAACCAAGGCCAAAATCGAGTATTATGTCGAATTTTGGAATATACACCTATCATATTTTTTAGTTGTATAAATGTTGGTGCCATGTTGGTACTTGCCTCGACAACTATATTAACATGCCGGTTCATTGTTTTAAGTGAATGTTGAAAAGTAAATTTTAAAAAACAATGATGTGATTATAAATTTTATTTACATATGAAATAAATGGTTTGTAGATATAAATGTGAGATTGTTTTTAACAAAATATAAACTTGTGGATCAATTTTTATATTAAAAATATCTCAAATCATGATATGAAATTCCCATATCATGATTTTTGGAGTAAAATCGCATGTCCAAATGCCTACTTATTAAAATTATTGATGACATTGGTACTAATTCTTTTGGTTGTAACTATCCAATTGTACTTAAAAAATAGTATATTAAAAAAAAAAATCATTTGGATGTTCAACTCACTTATTTATTATTGGTTCACAAATACAATTTAATTTTCAATTTCATCTCTAGTGGTAATTGTAACCGCACAATTTCCTAGTGATACTCTTTACGTTTGATATAACTTTGCATGATTTTAAAAGTTTATTTTAAATTTAAACTTGTACAATTTTAAAACATATTACTAAGGTCTAAAAAAACTTTGTTTCCTAATGTGTCAATATTTATCCATGTTTTGCCGATGTGATTAATTACTTGGGATGCCTCATAGAACATCTTTAAACACTTTCTTCTAAACTCATTTGAACACAAAATTTTACCCCATCACCGTCCAAGAATATTGCATACAAAATAACTTTAATATCATTTATAATAACTCAACCCACCAATAATATTATCTGTCTTGAACTTTATGACAACGCGATTTTAAAGCACGTTACTAAAGTTTAAAACTTATTTTCTTATATGAACGACACTTCTTTCATACTTTATATATGTGATATTTGCCTATAATATCACAATAACATATATGCAAAAAAAAAAAAAACCTTTTTTTATAAATACAAATTAGGAATTAAACCTTACACTCGTGTGGGCACACATCCCTAATATGGGACCTAGTCTATTTTGTTCATATGTCTCCATCTTCACGTCCTTAAGAAATTATTTATGATAAATATAAAAAAAAATATTAATCACATACGAATGTTTACACTAAATCAATAACAATATGATATTATTCTTTCATACATATAAATTTCCATTACTTAACCACTATTTAGTGATTTTTTTTTCCTTTAGTTATATAGTCGTTTTGATCAAATTTTCAAAATATATTTGTTTTTGGAAAATGTTCTTTGTTATTTCTTGAGACTTAAGAGTAAGAAATAGTAAAATACTGCTTGACTAATCTATTTGAAAATTATTTTGTCAATATTAAAATAATATTTTGTGCTTGACCACCGTTTCAAAATATTTTTGAAAAAGAAAACTATTTGTTAAAACTGCTTCTACTATTACTTAAAAACACTTACTTTTTTCCTTGAAAACTTGGCTAAATACATTTTTTTTTAAAAATATTTATTGAAATAAAAAACATTTTTAACTTTGACCAAACACACTATTTGTCACTTTTAAAGTCAAACAATTTGGTTCAATTTAATAACTCATTATTAGTACTATATTATCCAAATGTCCTTTCACTCATATCCCACCATTGAGTCTGCAATTTTCTCCCTGAAAAAGATACATACGAATATTCGTCTCAAAATAAGTATTATCTTAGTAAAAAAAAATATTGTCCCAAAATAAATAAAGTTAGAAATTCAAGATGAAAATTAGGAGTGTATTTTTTTTATTTTTAACTATCCTCTTATACTCCATCTTCTTAAATATAGTGTTTAATTTATAATAAATTATATAATTTTTATTAAGATAACACTTAAACGAACGAAGAGTACAATAATATAAAGACAAATATATAAAAATCCAAAAAAAAATCATAACATCATTATGCAGTAAACTTTTCCATCATTTTGGGGGCCTTTTTGTTGAAAAACATTATCCATGATAATTCATTAAAAAAAAAATTGTGGTGCGTATTGTATTATACCCCATCAAACGTACGTAATTTGAAAAAATTGAAAGATGACTTGAAAATATCATTACATCTATTCCAATAAGGATCGAAGTCGTTTTGATCGATGAACAAGTTATATCGAAATTATATTTCGTAGATATTTAGTTCAAATATCTGAAGTCAAGTATATATAACATAAAGCATGGATATAGTTTTAAACTAAATAAACTTGACTTCTTTTTAACCTTAATATTTTTTTTAATAGACTGTGGGGGTGGGGGTTTTAAAGGAAAAAAAAGTATCATTTTGTAATTTTAGCGGTGGAGATAAGTAATTACGGAATTGTTAAAGTTTAATATTATAATTATAGTATAAATTAAATAATTTTAAGATTGTTAATTAATAACGAGATAAATATATGTAGATGACTTGATTTATAGAAAAGATGAGAGAAAATTATAACATTATCCAATTTACGACATATTGTTGATTGTGAAATAGACGTAAGTGATGAGATTAGGAAAACTTTATATCATATATGGTTTTGAGTATTATTAGATCATAGATGTGTGACTCTACGTGATCTAATTTTTATTTTCTAACTTTTGAAAAATTTACCGTCGTTATACTTTGGGTGTGTATTAGGTAAATTTGCTTATGTACAATATCTCACAAACTACAAAGAAAATATAAATAGCACTAGAAAAATTAAATCCGAAGTGACGAGCTCTATTGAGAAGGCATTGACAGAGGAAATCAATCCCTATTCCCTCGCTTCCCTTATGGAATTATCCTTATGAGAACAATTTATTTATTTTAATATAAAATAATAATTTTATAATTTTTCATCAAATTGTGATGGAATAAATTAGATTCGGTCTTCATCCTTAGCTAGAAGTCTAAAGTCTGATTCGGCCTATCATGTAACCTCCCCTCTATCCTCCTAAGAAAAACAACTAACACACACAAAAAAGTTACAATATATATAGGTCGTTTGATATGCGGAATGGAATAGACAAAAAGAAAATCATAAAATTAATTATTTTACTTTCTATATGTGTGATACTAATTTTATTAATTTAATACAAATAATGGATAAAATAATTTTAGACTAGTTAAAATTGATAACCAAATATGAAATAGAATAATTTTGTATTTTCAATCGAAATTATTATTCTTATTCCATTAACCAAACGATCACAGTACATACAACAATTATAATGGTTTACCCACAAGTCCAAAGGTATAGGACCAACTCTACTTTAACTTCATTGTCCTATTTGTCCATGGATGGCCTTTGCCATCAATGAGTGAAACTCTCAATTGATGGCAATTATTGTACTAATTCATGTGGTTGTAAATAGGGAAATTTACGAAATCCTATTAGTTTACGAATTTTATCGAATATTAATGTGTTCAGATACGTCCAGATATATGTATTTTGGGATACATGAGATCAAAATTAGATATAATTTGTTTTAAATATATTATATCCAAGTGTATATCTGATATGATTCACATATATTTGGGATACACGACTATCTCACTCACCCCCATTCCCACCTCGCTCACCTTTCTCTCTATTTTAGTATATCTAATAGCAAAATACATATATTTAGATGTATCTTCCTTAATATACGATAACAAATTCTTAATTAATTGTAAAATACGTAATTATTTAAAGGATGTATATCTAATAATCAATCAGACCTTAAAATAGATCAGATGAAAATTCCAAAAAAGGAAAAGAAGTAGGATAGTATGGGAGGTCACTTCTACACCTATATGGATCCAAATCCAGTTTAGGTTTTTAAAAAAAATAAAAAATTATATATTTTTTTTAAAAAATACCTTAGAAATATGAAAAAAAATATATTCTAATAGAATTAAAGAAAACAAACTTTATAATAATATTATATCATTTTATATTGATTGTCTCATTTTCATCCTTCAACGAATTTCATCTCCGACCCCACCTTGGAATTATTGATTAGTATTAGGATAATTAAGTTATCTCTGTCAGAGGTTAAAACAATAATATAAAAATTAATCATCTCGAAATAAAACAATATAAATAACCAAAATTCTCGTGCGTTTCCTCAGAATCCTTTCTTATTAAATAAAATGGAGGGAGCATTTTTGTAAACAAAGAATATATATTTAGAAATTATGCAATGCGTGTATTATGTAATTATTATTGAACATGCATTTTACTTGGAAAATTTTAAATTTTATGAATAAAAGTAAAATTTCTCATAAAATTGATGTGAGACATTGATTTTTTTTTTTAAGGATAGATTTTCAAAATCGGATCCAAAATCTTTAACGAAACGTTGGTTTAATTACCTTCTAAATTAGCTCATTTTCAAATCTTGAATTTAAATATATATATCAAAAGAGTTTCACGGTGCCATAAATTTACATCATATCATATCAATGAACATGAAATATATATAGTTCATACACATAATTATCACTTAATTAAAATGGTTAAGTATATACATTTACACTTTAACTTATAACTATCATAGAATTATATTTCTTGTTTAAAAGTAAATTTGAAGTAGTAACGTTTGTTAGGAAATTGTTTCCTTTCACAAAACTTTTTTGTGAAAAAAGTATCCCAAACAAACACTTATCAGAAAGTTGGGCAAAAGTTTGTTAAAAGTCCAAACACAAACCAATATGTGAGAGCAAAGGACACTTGAAGACGTAAAAAACTTATCTGCACCGAGTGTTTACACCAAGTCAATGCAATTTTCATTATTACGTGATTTAATGAAGTAAAACACATGTTAATTAATTATGATTAAGTAAAATGAACTATAAATTTAAACACATGGCATTCATGTATTGGCTTGGTATAAACACCCGGTGCGGGTAAGTTTTACCCCTTGAAAACAGCTACTTAAAAAGGACGGAATGATAAGTACTTTTTCATTCGTAATCAAAGAATTGAGTTCGAGTTTTAGCAATAGAATTACTTTTTAATAGAAAGTATCATAGTTTAAAGTAAGATCTTTTCGCACAAAATCTGAATTAATCAGACTCAAGAACATATATTGAATTTGAGATAAAAATACATATCGAAAGAAAGACGATAGAAGCAAGTCACTAGCTAACGTATGTCACGTTTAAATTGCTTCGGGGACTCCCTTTAAACTTTGTATTACTAATTTAAATTCTCTGTTTTCTTATTTGATTTTCCATATTCATATCGAAACGAACTAGAAGTTTATGTTGGTTACCAATTTAAATTTAATAAATAATGTGGTGCTTAGTTTAAACACATTGTGCATGATTCATGAATAATGCATATATATTTTGACTTAGCATGACAAGGTAAGTTTAATGGACCATTTAAGGATGTGATGCATTTGATGATGTTGTTTTTTCCTTAATCAAATGTTTCGATTTTGAGTTGTAGATATAAAAAAATTCTCCGTAGGGAGTGCTACCTCTAAATGGCCCTTATCTGATGTAAATTCAAATTAGTCGGACTCTAATATAAATATCAGACACTGAATAAGAAATAAATAAAAAAGTAAGTATATATATATATATATATATATATATGAGATTCTCGTACTTCTTTTTCTAATCTCGTTAATCTACGATAATATTACTTATAGACACTAACCTTTTGTAATAAACTTTATTGGTAATTAATAAAGTAAATAGCAAGTAAAATTAAATCGAAATGTAAAAGTGAAATTGATATCTCATAGGAATAACATAAAAATGAAATGAGTAACTAAAAAAGAGTGACATGACATAACTTTAGTTTATCGAGGACATGATTTTAAATGGGAGGTTATGAAAGTCACATATTAGGATAGGAGGTTAGTTAGTCCGTTGAACGTTGTCTCGCTTATTCCTCTTTACTATTAATGATATTACTCATGTAGTTTCTTTGTCCTTTTAGTTTGATTATTATTTGTGTCATTTTTTACATTTTGATTATCGATATAACTTGTTATGACGGTTGGTAGGATGATTTGTCATGTTGTCGGTAGTATTTTGCATGATTGTCTTCATTTATTTAATTTTCCCTTATTCCGAGGGTCTATCATAAACAACCTCTACACTTCTACGATAGTGATCAGATCTACCTACATCCTACTTTTTTAGATCCTATCTTGTGAGATTACAATGTTGAATAGCAGTTCTAAAATAATTAATTTTAGGATAACTTATTTCTCAATTAAACGAGTCCTAACTATTTAATTCGGATCATATGTAAAATTATATTTTAAAATATTAGTCAAAATACGAAACATAGACAAATATTATGGAACGAAGAAAGAGTATATGACTTGATCAATTTTACTTTGTTTCATTGTTACTAATTCACGTGACAAAACAAACAAGCCCTTCATCTCCTCTCACACTATATTTCTCTTTTTTTTTTCTCTGTTTAATAATAATTCCTCTATATTGCCGGCGAAATTTACCCGGAGATTTTACCTGTTTTCCGATCACATCTCTCAGAGAGATTTTCTCAACAGTCTTGTTAATTAGCTCTCTCTTACTTTAAAGTTTTTGATGTATACTTGAATTCCTCAACAACCCTTTTTACCTTTCAGTTTTTCCGGCCTTTTTTGGTTTGTTTGGTATTGGGTTTGTGCTGAAATTAAAATAGCTGATTGGGTGAATTGTAAGAAATGTAGTTGAGCTGAAAAAGGGTGTTTTTTGGTGTGGGGTTTAGTTATTTTTCTGGGTTGTTTTGATTGCTGTTAATTTAAGCTAAAATATAGCTTGATTTCACTTTTCTGAGTGGAATTTCAGGAATAATTTTGTTCTTGATGTATTTTTCATCTTTAATTTGTGAAGGGTGTTTGTGAGGGAGAGTTTTCTGTCGATGGAGGCTCGTAATTTTCATGGTCCAGTTGTGTCAAATATGGAGGTTGGTGGGAAGAAGAGTAGGGAGTGGGATTCGAATGATTGGGTGTGGGATGGTGATCGATTTACTGCTGAACCGTTGAATTCTCTGCCATCAGATTGTAGGAGTAAACAGCTGTTTCCTATAGGATCAGAGATTCCAGAAACTGCTACTGGAATCTTCAATGGTTTTTCATCTGGTGCAGGTGAATTGACATTAGGAGATGATAAAGGGAGGAAGGAATTGGAGAAAAGGAGGCGGACGATTGTAATTGATGATGATGAGCAGAATGGTGAAGCTGGATCACTCAATTTGAAGCTTGGTGAACAGTTGTATCCTGTGATGGAAGGGGAAGTGGAAAAATGGGAAGGGAAGAGTGGTAAAAAGACGAAAATTAGTGGGGTTTCATCGAATCGTGCTGTTTGTCAAGTGCAGGATTGTCGAGCTGATTTGAGCGGTGCTAAAGATTACCATCGACGACATAAAGTGTGTGAGGTGCATTCTAAAGCAGCAAAAGCTTTGGTTGGGGATGTTATGCAGCGTTTCTGTCAGCAGTGTAGTAGGTTAGTTTTTTAGTGGACATTTTGCATTTTCATGTACTATTTGTTTTGTTATCTCTAGGTTATGAACCAGTTGAAATATACTAATAAAATTAGAACCTTTGGAAACTGGATATATTATTTTTTCATATGACTAAAGATTTAGTTTGTTCCTTGTACTCGATTATCGTATTGTAGTATTGTAGTTTCTTTTCTGTTACTATCTCGTGTTTCTTGTAGTTCCATTACTTCTTTTTATAGATTATTTTTCCTTGAGCTGAGGGTCTATCGGAAACAACCTCTCTACCTCTAAGGTAAGGGGTAAGGTCTGCGCACACTCTATCCTCCCCAGACCCCACTTTGTGGGACTACACTGAGTATGGTATTTTTAAATTTTGTGTCCATCTCATCTAAAAGGTGAAACTTTTAGAGAGGAGATAAATTTAATAACATATTCCTGGAAAATGATCATGGTTTGATTGATATGATTACTTTGATCAGGTTTCATGTTCTCGAAGAGTTTGATGAGGGGAAGCGGAGCTGTCGTAGGCGTTTAGCTGGGCATAACAAACGAAGAAGAAAAACACATCCAGAAAATGTAGCTAATGGAGCCTCCGTGACTGATGAGGGGGGTAGCCACTACTTATTAATTAGTCTGCTGAGGATACTGGCCAATGTACAGTGTAAGTCCTTATATGAATTCCATGGTTTTCGTGCGCGATATATTCATTTCGTATGACAGAAGATGTTGGGCAAATTAATTAGGTGATAGCATTTACATAATAAGGTGAGTTCTTTCACTGTATGGTGATTGGCTAGAGAGCTATTCTTTATGTGGTGCAAGAGGCTGAGAAAGAAAAGAATGTATAGTTATCCTTTGCCTGGTATAACAACGACTTGATGAATGCAACGATGTGTATTCCATAACAGCAGTTCGTCTCTGGGAATAACAGTTGTTAAATCTAACTTATATTGGGTATTGATTTTGGTGGCAGGAGAGTTGTTTGCATAAATTATATTAAGTTTGACTGGTTGAAACATCAGCACAGGTTCTTACTACCTAGTTTAGATGTTCTGTTATATCTAAAGGCTACACATGACATAGGGCATTGAGTCATGGACTATGTTGTTCGGACTCTTCAAAAATATTGACGGGTGCGTGTCGGATACTCCAAAGTGGTGCATTTTTGGCGTATCCAACACAGATGCAGCAACATTTTTGGAGAGTCCTAGCAATATAGGTCAGGGATTAACAGCTGAATAATTGATGGCCATTAAAATAAATCTTGGTGGAAATTATCTATTGATGCTTCTCTACTAGAACTTTAGCGATCAATACTTTTGGACTAGAACAACTGTTTTGGCATGTTTTATTCTCCAACAAGCTTTTGGGTTCCACAAGAATCATGATAATGTATAGGCACATAGATACTTATTTAGAGATTTTGATTTAAATGAGTTGGAGGAGTTACTTTCTGGCTTCCTCTCATTGTGAAATGCAGTCAATAGCTCGGATCAAACTAAAGACCAGGATCTATTGTCACATCTGCTGAGAAACTTAGCTAGTCTGGCTGGTGCAGCTAATGAGAGGAACACATCGAGCTTGTTGCTTGCACCTTTAGATCTGCAAAACACAGGGACATCTATGGAGGCTCCCAAAGAGGTCTGCACTAGATCCAAAAATTGATAGAACCCTTTCTCCCTTCAGCTTCTGATTGGATTAATTTGCAGGACTCTCTTAGGCCTAATGGGAATTGTTTGACTATACCTGCATCAGAAGTGACAGAGAAGAGAATGGACACGGGCACGAGTGATGCTGAACGTGGAATTTCACAAAATCCTTGTGCTTCACAGCCTGAGACTATGTGTTGTAGAAAAGAGAGCTTACCTATCAATGCAAATGCCCCAGTCACCACATCTGCACCGTTGAAGCTAAATATTGATTTGAATAACATCTATGATGATTCTCAAGGTGGCATTCAAAAGTTGCAGAATTCTGGTGCCTTTGCAAACCCAGGGGCTGCATCTTCTGGCTGTCCTCTATGGATAAGTCATGACCCTCACAAGTCAAACTCCACAAGGACAAGTTGGAACTCAGGATCCACCTCATCCCTTTCACCATCCAGTTCAAGTGGAGAGGCTCAGGTATGTGTTTTTTGTTTTCTATTGGTGTTCACCATTGTACTTATATGCAATTTGTTTAGCTATCAGACATGTTTATTTGGAGTGCTGATCTTTAGCATCTATTTTGTTCTTGTAGTAGTTCTCAGAATTTTCTCCTGTTTTCTCTCCTTTCTTTATGAAGTACATTTGCAGCTGTAACATCCACATTATTGTTTTATTTGTCTTTTGCATGTTTTTTTTTTTTGGGTAGGAGGAATGACTTGTTGTCTTAATGTACTTAGAGCAAGTTTTTAGGACTGAGCTGTTAACAGAAGGGCCTATGGTGCTATGTCTGACATTTCTGAGTACCAATACTACAAACAAAATTATTCCAAGGAGGACGTTCTAACATGGTCCAGACTTGAGGGCCGTCTCACCCCAAAGTAGAAGGGAGGTACCGACACCTGATATCTTAATCTTAGCATCAACCGACTTACCACATTCTATGCATGGACAGAATCATAACAATATGAACACATTTCACACATCTTGGCACCAATAGCCTAAATGTTTGAAATATCTTAGAACACCATAAATTCAAAAATAGTCATTCATACATACGATCTGAGACTTAAAAAAGATCAAAACATAAGTTGAACCCACTACGTCTATGGAGCTTCTATGACATCACAAATGAAAGAATGCTCCGGACACCCCCTCTCCCAAAGAGATGATAAAAGACTAGCCACCACGATCATGAAGTGGGCCTCGTCCAAACACTTACATGAACTGAACAACCACCATATGTACATCATGGTGTTCAATCTATGCCTGACCAACTAATCCGTATGGTTTCTATGTGGGAGTTTGCTAGCAATATAAATGACCATTAGACTACATTACTACACCAGTCAATGTAGTTTCTAGGCATTGAATCTGTAAGTTCTAATACCCTGTTTGAATCTTTGGCCCCTTGCATAGTTTTCCTATTTTTCTTGTTCCGTAGGCTTCCATTAACTCCGAATCGCTTTAGACTTCGTACAAATAATCTGCCAATCATATTTCCATCATTTCAATACACTGAACCATTTATGTAACACACAATTTAAGCACAACTTGAGCTTAAATGCATTCTAAGATTTCTGGAGCGCTACACTCCCATCATATATTCGTACAAAAGGTGGACAACATGTTATAGAATGATAAGTGTTTGTGTTAGATTTATTTCTTTTTGTTTTGACAGAAAGGTTAGTTTTATTGATGAACCAGCAGTAAGATGGTGCTGCAATTACATCCAAAAACCAAAAAATCCCTTCCAATTATGCACTTCAATTTGCTTTCCAGAGAAGCCCAAGACATAAATAAGACCAGTTTTGATGATATATCTTGAAATTGAAAACCATGACTCTAGCAGGCTTCTGTCATGGTTGTTCTCAATTATGCATTAAATTCCAGTAAGTAAAGTAGCCTAATAATACTTTCAGCGATCAGCGCTTGCACTTCCCCTTCAAAATTGGCTGCCTGTAATCCTAACCGGGATTCAGTACTTCCACGAAATATGGTAAGATTGATCCTAACCAGGATTCATTACTTCCGCGAAATATGGTAAGATTATGATGTTGACTTATCCAATCTGCCCTGCTGTATAGACACATTCCATAAGTTTCTCCAATGTTGAGCAAAATTAATCTGTATTTGCCCACCACTACGATGTTCCATGAGTATGCTCTTCCGAGCTCTATCAGCCGTCTGTCATACAGGCTGCTGAATTTACCTATGAGATATGCAATTGGACCGTTCCTTTGTCACGTGAACTGCTGGCTGCGAGATATGTGATTTGCAGTAAAATCCATTCTCTTTGAGAAAAAATTGGTTCGATTGTATTTTTGGTAAAACAAAAAAATATAGTTGATGTTTGGTAAATAAGTTTTTCGAGTTTGAATCAATGTGTTTTTATCATTAGGTTGCTCTAGCCTGTTTGTGCCTGTAGGGCTAGTCAGATACCGAGAAGAAATGTTCAGTGAGTTTGATTGTTTACAATTGATGCATCAATGTATAAATATGATTTGTCTCTTAAATACAACATTGTGACTAATTTTCAGAGTCGAACGGATCGTATTGTCTTTAAACTTTTTGGGAAAGATCCTGGTGAAATTCCCACAGGCTTGCGGAAGCAGGTATTTTGGTTCTCTTGCTATAATTTGCTTCTATGGAAGTGTTCTCATATTTCTTTCATCTCAATATGAAACCCAACCTTCTCTATTCCTGGACAATCTGCAGGTTCTTGATTGGCTATCACACAGTCCTACAGATATTGAAAGCTATATTAGACCTGGTTGTATTATACTAACAATATATCTTCGGATGGATAAACCCATATGGGAGGAGGTAACTTTTTTTTTCCTCAGAAATCTATCACTTCATTTTCTGAGAGGAACAATAAAGCAACAAAAGTTCTATCTGGGTTTGTTGATTCAAAAAAAGGGAAAGGAAAGAGAAATCATGTTGGCCGGAGTTGACATTAATTTTCATGATACTTGAAATGAGGGTATTACTTTAGTTATCCCTTAAAGCTGTGTTTTCTATAAGCTATTCCTAGTACCTTTTAATGAAATGAAACTAGCAAATTAAATTTACTCAGGCCACACATCTGCTCTTTCCTTTTCCTTTTCTGTTTCCTTTTCCATTTCCTTATGTTCTGTGAAGGTTTTAGTCTAACAAGTGTTGCACCTAATTGTTTTCCCTTTGCAGCTTTATTGTGATCTTAACTCTAGTTTGAGGAAACTTCTTAATGCATCCGCTGGTTCATTTTGGCGAACTGGATGGGTTTATTCTAGGGTGAAGGATCGAGTGGCATTTTTGTTTAATGGTATATTTGCATCTGTCATTGTATCCTTTCTTGATCCATGTTCTCTCCTGTCTTGTCTTTTTATCCACAGTTACGCCTCTGATATGAACATCAAGTCTTTGTTTCTGTACTGCAGGGAAGGTTGTTCTGGACACTCCCTTGCCAAGCCATAGAAGCTGTGGGATATCAATCATCAAACCTATAGCAGTTTGTGCCTCTGAAAGAATTCAATTTTTGGTCAAAGGCTTTAACCTATCTCGTCCCACTACAAGGTTGTTTGATCCTAAAGGCGTTTTCCTTTTTCTATTGATCTCTGCTTAGGTGGTTGGAGTATGTTGAGCTAGTTAATTGATTCTTGGTTTGTCTCCACCTCCCGTTTAGGTTACTATGTGCCATGGAAGGGAAATATCTCGTTCAGGGGAATTGTACTGATATGGTGGTAGGAGCTGATTCTTGTATGGACCATAATGAGATCCAGTCCCTTAGTTTTCCTTGTACAGTGCCAAATGCTACTGGAAGAGGGTTCATTGAGGTGATTTTTTTTCTCCTTAATGCTTATTCTTTTCCCTATCCCGTAGCAATCCTGTTCGGTTTATTGTGAATGGAATTTGAGGCTCGTTGGCTTGCTGATGACTCTCAGTTTTATGTTATAAGTAAACTAGTGAATTCATCCGCGCTTCGCGCGGTCATCAAAAACACAAATAACTTGCTAAATATTATTTGAATAGAAGAGATATTATACATATAAAAAATGTATTTTTATGTATATTTAATAATTTTAGTTGAAATTTTAAATAATTTTTAAGAGTTTCTTTCTTACATAAAAAAAAGAATATAAGATAATTATATTATACCTTCCTATAAATGTATAGATGTATAATTTGGTTCCATAGGAAAAAACATGATTTTTTTTACATGTAATCATCTTCTTTAGAAGTAAAAGAACCTCTTGTAATTCATAATGATTTCAAAATAAATAACATAAATACACTATTTTTCAAAGTAAAAAAAAAACAATAGAAGAAGAAATAAATAAATATACTTTTAAAGAATAGATTATATATATTGGGGTTGTTAAATATAATTAATATACTTTTAATGTAAATAAGTAATGGTTACAATTAAATAGTGAGTAATGTTTTTGAAACTTCTACATACCAATTAACTTTAACGAAGAATAATGATTTTTATAACGTGAAAAAATATAATTAACGTTCTTGTTCTTAGAAAGTCAGTCAACTAATTGTTACTATAATTTCAAAACATTATGAGCATGTAAGCCAAAATGAACTCAAACAATGGTGACCCAAAATGCCCTCTTCTCATATTTATTCTATATTAAGGCTATTAATCCATATACAATATATATTTGACTAAATATACATACATCATCTTCTTATTTTTGAATTTTAGAGATAAATCTAGTACTAATTTATAATCCCCCAGTATAAAACAAACTTATACTTAGTTAATACTTTATGTTATTCATTTGTGTTGTTAAATTTAACTTTATTCATTTCGATCTTTTCCGCCCTCCTCTAACCAAATATGAAATGTAATTATGTTTAATGAATTGAATTTCGTAGAAAAACAATAAACAATACAACTTGACCTTATGATGAAAACGTAAATTATACCCTTTCTTTATAATATCAATAACAATGATTGTGTCTCAATTATTTCAAATAATATAAATGTTTCTTCTTTGTGTATATAAACTTTTTTAGAATTACCGCATCATCTCTCCCTCCATGTTATTTATATTTATCTTTTAAACTTTTTATGCAGCCATATTTATCAATATCTTTAAGAACTTATGTAATAAACAACAAATAAAAAATTACTTTATTAAATGTATTTATTTTAAGCAATTAATTATAAATTTTAAAATTTAATTAGTATCAGAATTTTAACATAATTAAGTTACTAATTTGAACCAAGAGAAAAGATTTATAAATTTTAAACTTGATTTGTATTTATAGCAGAATTTCAAACATAATTAAGATAAATTCGTGAGGAAGTGATATCTCATTAGGATCTACTCTAGTATTTTATAATACTAATTTGAACTAAAAGAAATTATAGACGTACAATAAGAAGTTCCTATAAAAATTACATAAAAAGCATCATAAAGATTCACAAGAAAGAAAGAAAGAAAGAAATAATACAATACACATATCAATGCGACTTTAATCATTAAAATTAAAAATAGAAGGAAAAATAAAATCAATACATAATTGTCTAAAATCTTGTCATATCCACTTCACAAACCTATCAATATTGAAGAGCTTTTTTTTTTTCAAGTCAAACAAAAGCAAAGAGGCATCACTCTTGTTGATATTTACTTCACAAATCTATCACTATTCAAAAGCTTTCTTTATATAAAAATTAAATTTAAGAGGCATCATAGAGATACATAAGAAAAAAAAGAGAGAAAAAAGAAATAGTACAATAAACATATCATTAAAAAATAGAAGGAAAAGGAAATCAATGCATAATTATCTAAGCTCTTGTCAATATCACTTCACAAGCCTATCACTATTCAAAAGCTTTCTTCTTCTTTTTCAAGCCAAATAAAAGCATCAATATAATACTATAGTGAAAATGAAGGGTAACTTTGGGTAGAATGAAACAAAAATATGAATTTATATATAAAATAATGGAGGAATACCATAAGGTATCTTAACTTTCATATTTAATATTTAAGGGTTATGAATATGAAAAGTTGGAAATTATGAGAGTTATAACTATATGCATATTATATATAATAAAGAAGATATATTATAGTGGAGAAGGTTATGAATATGAAAAGTTGAAGATTATGAGAGTTATGAATATATGCAAATTATATCTAATAAAGAAGATATATTATAGTGGGAGGTGAAAAGTTGAGTAATTGAGTATAAAGTCTTTATGAGATATTAAAAATAAAATAAATAATTAAATAAAGAAAAATGCTCAAAAATGGGAGAAAAGGGAAAAATATGAATGGAGGCCATAGAGAGGTGCCACATCACCTTCTCTATGTTCCTCCTTTATATATATATATAGATTCCTTGAAGATTCAAGGAGAAGGATCAGCTTTTGGTGTCTATGTGCACAGTAAACCTAGGCTTGGGTTGATAAAATATAAATGTATTTACCTATCAGGAAAAAAGAAAAAGGAAAATCTATTTGTTTTTATCTCATTGGAACATGCAAACTATTATATACTCTCATTTTTGGTTGGACCCCCTGTTACCACCATGTGTTGCTTTTCATTAGATCACAGATTCTGGTTCATACTTCAGGTACGTAGTTACCTGATAAAGTAGATTGTCTGAGTAAATCCTGATATCTCAATCTCCTTTTTCTGCTAAAATTGACTATATTGGATACACTTTATTCTATTTCTGAAATGTAGGTTCATTATCTTTGACAGGTTGAGGACCATGGTCTTAGCAGCAACTTCTTCCCATTTATAGTTGCAGAGAAAGAAGTTTGTTCTGAGATTCGTACATTGGAGAGCATTATCGAGGCTGCTAAAATGGCCGATGATTTTCTGCGAGGAACTGAAGAATTTCAAGCCAGGGACCAAGCTCTGGACTTTTTACATGAACTGGGTTGGCTGCTTCATAGAAGCCATTTAAAATTTAGAGTGGGTTCTGGTGCCAGCTTGAATCTTTTCCCTTTTCAGAGATTCCATCGGCTTATAGATTTCTCCATTGACCATGACTGGTGTGCTGTAGTAAAGAAACTGTTGGATGTCTTCTTCACTGGCGTTGTGGATGTAGGACAACAATCATCACTTGACGTTCCATTGCAGGAGGTTGGCATCCTTCATCGAGCTGTGAGGAGAAAGTGCAGATCTATGGTAGATTTCCTCTTGAAATATCGTCATCATGGAGCTTTTGACAAATCAGGACTACAAAAGCAAGAAGATGATCGTGGCTATTTATTTAGACCTGATGCAGTGGGTCCTGGGGGTTTGACTCCACTTCATGTTGTTGCTAGTCTTGCTGGCTATGAGAATATTTTGGATGCTTTAATTGATGATCCAGGACAGGTATATTTTTCTTTTTCTATTATGTGCATTTGGGTCTTTTGCAATGAAAACAGACAGTCCCCTCAATCCACAGAAAGGAGGTGTGGTTTTGTGTGTGTGAGGGACTGTGGAGCACGATAAGATCAGCAATAGCCTTCACTCTTTTCCTTGTTATCAGGGTTGATATATTAGCACTCTAATCCAGGGTGGCTCTAGAAATCTCAGTATTTAAGTATTGGCAGCCCCTCCCTGACAATATGTACTTTGGTTACTGTAACGGGACTTGACCACCTGAACCAAGATACCTCTGCGAAATTCACTTCTCAATGGACCTTTTGATATGTTCCAACCTCTAAGAAGTATGCATAGCTTTTTTTGCTCTTCACTTGACCTAATTAGGATGTATGATGTGACCTAATTGGGTTTATCATCATTGCCTTAACAATTGAGGGGCAAAAACACTCACGCAGTTAGGGGTCATTTGGTTGGAGGTATTACGAGAACTAGTACAACTATAAATATGTTGATTGATTGGAGCCAGGAGGGAATAGGAAGAGTTATTCCCTCTTAACTAATGCGAATATGGTTAGCTGTATAAAAAAGTATTAAATAACTAACACAACGTTTAGTTGATGGTACTGAATAATACGCATTAAGTAATACAATCATCTATATATTATTTTATACGAGATTAGAATGTGGAGTAAGAATGCGCTTGTTCGCAATACGGAGACAAAAATGCCCTTAAATTGTGGAGGACTCCTAACTCTGTAAATTGTGCTTGCTCCGACTTAGTGCTAGACTATTTTTCCTTTATCAATATGATCATTATTTACCTGTTCAAAAAAAACAAAGATGCCTTTAGAGTAGATAATCCTTGCAAAGTATTCCAGATATTATTACTCATATATCAATCCCTACATTATTATTCATCATGTAATTATCCATTTATTATTATAATACCGTACAAACAACTCCTACATTATAATTCCCGCATAACTAGCATGGAAACCAAATGACCCCCTATTAGTTCATAAATACACATCCTTGCTTTCCCTGAATAAGGGACTTCAACTGTATTCTCTTTTCTAAACTATGACTTCACTTTGCAGTTTAGAGTATTTTTCTGCAACCTGTTCTTAGGCTTAAGTTTTTGAGTAAATATGTCTCTGTAACTTGCTTCAAGGTTATGGTCATGAGTGTTTTGTTGAAATGTGTGACCATCTCATTTAAAGCTTAAACTATTAGGCTTAGAGAGAGCACACTTTTATTATTTAATTGTATTCTCAACACATCCCCTCACGTGCGGCCTTGATTCTTTTTCACGAGCCAAGCATGTGGAAATTCTTTTCAATCATGGGTGGTGGTAAGATTCTAAACACATCCCCTCACGTGCGGCCCTGATTCTTTTTCATGACCCAAGCACATGGAAATTCTTTTTGATACCATGTTGAAGTGTTTGACCCACTGTTGTGAAAGGCGATCACCTCGTCGCCAATGGCGAGAGGCGAGGCGAGGCAACCCTTCATCGCCTTTTAGCTTTGTGGCGAGGCAATCTTCAAAAGGCGACAAAAGGTGAGAGGTGGGAGGCAAGAAAAGCGATAAAGGCGTCGCCTTTAGTATTTTCTTAAAAAAAGGCGACCAATTTAGGGTTTTAAAAGTTAAAAGGTAATTTTAGGGTTTACGACTAGACTCCTCCGGCAACCAGGCAAACTTTTCCGGCTACTCCAAAGTCCAACCAATTCATATTTCTTCTTTTCTTCTTCAGATTTCTTCTTCCTCGGTTTCTTTTTACTTCTTCATCGGACTTCAGAGTCACTTCTACCTCTGTTTTGACTTTTGTTTTGTTTTTTTCTCATTCAAGTTCTAGACTTTTAGAATATACTGTCTATTTTCAGTTTTTGAATTAAAATATTTGCTAATATGTTATTGCTATTGAGATTTTGATTATTTACATATGCAATTAAATATTTAAATTTTTTGGTAAATTGGTGCCGCACTTCAAAAAGGCGTTCGCCTTTTATCGCCTTTCGCCGTTTAAAACACTGGTGTGAGCATTTCATCTAAAAGCTTAAGCTATTAGAGAGAGCACACATTTATAATTTTAATGTATTTACAACATGTTCAATTACTGAATAAGAGGCACTCTGGTATATTCATATACACAAGGATGTTTGTGTTGTAGATCTTTCTTTGTTTTATTTTCTGGTTCCATTGTTTGGAAAGAAATGAGTTAGGGAGGTGTTTCAAGGAGCTGATGAATGATGATTGTTTTCTTCAGGTGGGAATTGAAGCTTGGAAAAGTGCCCGTGACAGTACCGGACTGACACCCAATGATTATGCATGCCTACGAGGCCATTACTCATACGTCCATATGGTCCAGAAAAAAATCAATCAGAAACCAGGTGACGGGCATGTTGTTCTTGATATCTGTGGTTCGTTGTTGGATAGCAATCTCAAGCAGAAACTATCAGATGGTCATAGGTCGGTAAAAGTAACTAGCTTTCAAACTGAGAAGTCTTTAGGGAAACCAATTCACCGACAATGCAAACAGTGCAAGCAGAAATTATCTTATGGAAACTCAGGAACATCACTTGTATACAAACCGGCAATGCTTTCAATGGTTGCAATTGCTGCTATATGTGTTTGTGTAGCTTTGCTATTTAAAAGTTCACCGGAGGTTCTTTATTCGTTCAGACCCTTCAGATGGGAGCTGCTGAAGTATGGCTCCATCTAAAATAGGTATAGCCTTGTGTTTTAAGAAGATAATATAGGAATGCCATGGCTTGTTTCTTCTTCTGAATTGATATGCCACGATATAATTGGAGAGCTCCAACTCTGTATATTTATTTTGTCTAATTCATCATAATATACATAAGAAGCTTTAACTGCAAATAGGAAATTTATTCTTTCTATGAGTTGATAGCACTACTTGAATAGGACTGGCCACTGGGTTTGTAGTCGTAGACGCCTCAGATCTGAGCCCGAATATGCTGTGTAAGATAAGTAAATTGCTTTGTATTTTAACTATATGGACTGCTAATTGCCTGCATCTATGGTTTGAGCACACAATTTTCTTGCTATATTGATCTTTCTTAGCTTCCATTTAAGGTAAAATCTGGACAAGTTATTACATTTTTCATCAACATTGTGTCTTTTTAGCTGTTCTTTATTTGTCTTTGTATAGTTTTAGTATAATTTTCATCATTGTCAAACTTATGATTTCCTATATGTACCTACTTCAGCTACTACTTGTTTGAAAATCTTTATCCAACATATTGGAGTAATATCTATTCAAAATGTCACTTGAAAGTTCTAGAGTTGCTAGTGTTTCATGGTATAAAAGATTTAAGTTGCGCGTACTTCTCACTTTTGATGCCGCAGTTGTGTTGGATTAACATACTATTTTAGAGAATTCGACATGAATCTATTGATTTTTTTGAAGAATCTAAGCAATATCGATGAAAGATAAATTCAAGCGATTTAAACTAAAATTGTTTGCCCTCTCCTCGTACTAAGAAGCAAGTGCAGATAACGATAGCGTAGCGTGTAAAAGGAATTCCTGGATATACTTGGGCTGCTACGAATCAAATCACCAAATGGTGAGTTAATGCAAAAGCAGGCCAAGGATAATATGCTCATCTCCAATAGATCTTGTTGGCTCAACCAGGCAAGCGGATCTTTGCCTTTAGTTAGAAGTAGAAGTAAAGGGCTCCGTCTGCCCCACACTTCAAATAAAAAGTAGTAAAAGAGTATTGATATAGTAAAAGGAGTCGTGACTAAAATTTTATGAACATACTATATTTTAAAAAAAAATTATGAATGGTTTTACAAGTTTCTAATTATTCAGGTTTTTTTTTTAAATATATATAAACCAAAAATCAAACCTAATGCATTTTTATTCTATTTCAAAATAGCATTTTTGCCTCTTTTCCTTCTTTTTTCCCCAGTGGACTTGTAAATTAAGAAGCCTTGAATCGCTCCCTCCGTTTCATTTTTATTTGAAAAATAAATTTTCATTTTTAATTATTACTTATAATATTTCAAAGAAAAAACTTATCGTTTTCTATTTTATTTTCACCATTAATTATTCATTTTTAAGAACTAAAGTATACATCAACTAGTATAAATATAATGGTAAAATACTTATTATAATATTATTTCTTAAATGACTTATAAAATTCAAAATGAACCATTAAAACTAAAGAGAATATTGAAAACATACTAAATTCGGTGTGAATTATTAGTTTCATCCCTAAAGTATTAATAGGGTTAAAAATACTCTTTTGCTTCCCTAACTGAATTTACATTATTACATACACATCTCATCTGCTATATAAGTGAAATACATCCTTAAATTCTCGTCAAGTTTAAGAGTGTTTTTAACACTCCTCTCGATTTTTTATTAAGAGTCACGTACTCCTACAAGAGTTTGAAACTACTTGTTATAGTATATAATAGATCGTGGGATATGTCGGTTTAGTTAGTCAAATAGATGTATATGTATTTTAAGAACGAAATTAATAATTTACGGCAAGTTTGGACTGTTTTTAATACTTCTCCCTTAAAACTAATTTATTTTACTCTTGGTGTCGGATCGAAGAAATTTCCATGGCGGCTCGGCAAATTCAGAGGCGAATTCTGAGTCTTCTCTCTACTAAAACCTTCATCTCTCAAGGTATGCTTCCCCTCTAGCTTTTGCACAGAGAGTTAATGAGCCCCAATTCTTAGACTTTTTTTTTTTTTGGGTAAAACTCTCAGCTTTATCATTCTGTATTCAATGTTTTCGCAATCAGTATAAACCCTGAAAAAATGTCTTTTTTTGGTTTTCTATTTTTGATTATTTCATGATAGGCTAAGCTAGTGAGGTATAGAGGCAAATAGGGTCAATTTTTTTTGATGTATTTAGTTGTTTGGAAGTAAATGAAGTGAGTTAGGAGGATTTCTCTACTATGATCTCATTTATAATCTTTGTGTATTGTTTGAATTTATGCTTTGGGTTCTTATTATTATGTTATTTGAGGTTGTGGATTTGGGGAAGTGAAGGCATATGTCAATTGAATTTTGAGGGTGTTTTGGTATAAAGGAACATAATTTCCTATTGAAATGTTTCTAAATCTAAAATTTGGAAACAATTTCAAATGAACTATTGGAGCGAAGAAAGTCGTTTTGTGAAATGTTTGGTTGCTAATTATGCCTTCTTTCATACCAAACACACCCGAAAATCAGCTTTCTGAGTTATTTGAGAGTGTTGATTCATAACGGGATTTGAGATGTCTAGGGTTAAATTCAAAGGCATTGAGTTCCTGGGGTGGTTCGACTACCATGAGTGAGATTCCTATGTGGCTGTTTTAGGGAAGAATGTAAAAGCTCCCCGTTGTGGCTCTCGGGCTTGCTGCTCAACTAGCACTCTTATCAGTGGTACATTATGTGATGCATATGTGTGAGTTAACACATATTGAAGCAATTCAATAGTTTCATCATTGAAACTATCTGACTTGAATCTTTTTGTGTTGTAGAAAAGTCCTAGCTCATTTTGTTTAGATTGTCCATGTTTTAATTCTTACTAAAGCTTTTAAAGGTTGACTCTGAAGTTTGAGTAGTGTTTGTTTCATTGGCTCTGTAATTTCTTTCCCAATTCCGACCTCGAATCGATATTCAAATCACAATTTACCCTCCCTTAAACGTAGGGCAAAATCACCCAATTTCTACCCATAATCCATGATTTAGATGCTAAATTTAGCATAGATTCATGTTTAATCGTTTCCTCAATATTATATGACATTCCTTAGTCGATTCTCTTTCCTGTCCATAACTTTGGTCAGCCAAAATTGTGTTGGAATGTTGAGAATCCTTAAAAACAACCACTTCATACCCAAGCCACTGGCCCTCAAGTGGCAAAGTCCACAATTATGAGGTCCGTCTCGTAAATGTGGCTGCATCAGAAAAAATAAAATCTGCAACATGCTTAAATGTGAGATCTTGCCTCAAAATCACTTGAGCTCCTCAAATCCTGACAAGTCCCAAAATACAGTATGGACTTGAGGGAAGTCTCAAATAATGGAATGGGATTCAAAAACTCAAAATAAAGGGTGGCTTTCGGACAAACTTCTCTTATATTAGAAGCAATTGACAATTCAAATAATATGTTTTGTTAACCTCAGTTGTGTGTAATTTATCCGTTTGATGTTTTTGTTAAAATTTTATGATTACTCTGCATTGTGCATCTCCACCTGTCTTTGGTGAAGAACTTGTTACTGAGATTCTATCCCGTTTCTTACTTTTTCCAGGATTACCATGGAGTTCTGTTTCTCCTGCAAGGTCGTCTTTTGGCATGAACAATATATGTTCAAGACGGTGTTTTCAAACAGTTGCAGAAATCACCAAGCAGGCTGTTGAAGTAGGGGAAACTAATAAAAATTGTGATCCAGATACTAATACCGATTCTGCTGCTGCAGTTGTTTCTAGTATCAAGAAAGAGACCACATACAAGTACACTGTGCAATCTAATCTTAAAATCTCCCCAAGACATGACCTGATGATGATCTTCACTTGCACAGTATGTGAAACCAGAACCATGAAAACAGTTTGTCGTGAGTCATACGAGAAAGGTGTAGTGGTGGCTAGATGTGATGGTTGTAAAAACATACACCTTATTGCTGATCGTCTCGGGTGGTTTGGTGAGCCTGGTAGCGTGGAAGACTTCCTGGCTGCTCGTGGCGAGGAAGTGAAAAAGGGTTGTGTTGATACTTTAGGTTTTACACTCGAAGATTTGGCAGGAAAGAAATCACTGGAAACTATTAGGGGAGAAGTAGAATCCAAATCTGAGATTTAGAAGTCAAATCTGGAGATTGAAATTAAACAAGTTGATTTTGTAATGAACATTGAATATGCAAGTCTATAGTTGCTTTGGCAATGCTTACAGCTTTTATTTGCTTATAAATATACAAATTTAAGAGACTTGTTTATGAAAACCCAATAAGCTTCAACCGACAGCTAAAGTATGGACGCGCTTACGGCTCTATACCCCAACCCAACTTGCTCTGGCCCTTAATCTGCACTCCGGGCTACTCTCCTTTCTCATTATCTAGAGCAACCTATGAACTAAGACTTTGAATTTCAAAGAATCTGTTGTTGAATAAGATAGTTGGGCCGGAACCCTCATGGGAAGGGATTATTTCTCCACTAAATGCACCAAAAATCAAAGTAGAGAATGTCGCCATTCCAAATAAAAAAGGAAAAAATCAGGATAGGATTCACAGCTAAAGTATGGAGGATTGTTCAAGTCTTATAAGAAGCTCATGTTCTCATCCCAATGCGATGTGGAACATTCTCATCTATAGAAGTCCTTTATATTATATTGATCATGAATTGATTAAAGTTACTGATTTATATGTATACCATATGATTAAACATGTATTTTAGAAAGCTTTTAAGAAATATCAAATTAGGTTGGACTGTTAAATTCTCTGTTAAATATCAAATTATTAGCAAGAAAATAATAATAAGGTTGTGTTTGGTATAGAGGAATATATATTTAAATGATCAATTAAGGACTCTCATGAAGATGACATGCGGTCATACTAGGAGAGACAAGATTAGAAATGAAGATATTTGAGATAAGGTAAGGATGGCTTTTATCGTAGATAAGATGAGAGGAGCGAAATTGAAACGGTTCAACCATGTGAAGAAAATGGATGTCGATGTCCTAGTGAGGATCTGTGTCACAGTGTGAGGTTGATTGTGGTGAGCTTTAGAAAAAGTAGAGGTAAGTCGAAAAAGCATTAGAGATAAGTGATTAGTCAGGTTTATCGAGGACATGACCTTAGATAGAAAGTTATGGAGGTCGTGAATTAGAGTGGTAGGTTACTAGGTAGTTAAGTATCGTCTTGTTGTCCTATAAGATAGGTTTCTCCTTTCATACCGATAGTATTAACATCATTTTTCGTAGTTTTTTTGTCCCTTGATTTCTGCTGCTACATTTTGTCCCTTGATTTCTGCTGCTACATTTTGTTTATTGCACTTTGGCTATCCTTTTGTTTTGTTATGGTTACTGTTCTTTTTCTCTGTATGCTTTAGAATGCCTTCAATATTATTGTGATATATTTATTACTTATTTTCTCCTTTTTAATTTGCTTTGATACGTGTTATTTGCATCGAAGGTTTTTCAGACATAACCTCTGTATCTTTGAAAAATAAAAGTAAGATCTACATATACTCTACTCTCTCAAACCCCACTCATAAGATTACACTACATATATTGTTGTTGCTGGTTTGCAAATATTTTGATTACTTTTCAAATACAAAGAGGAGTAAAAAAATTGCTTACTTCTTTAAAAATATTTTCTTGTACATGTACATAATTATTGTATAATATAATACTCTATAATTTTGTCTGAAATTTCAAAAATAATACTACCTCCGTCTATCTTTACTTGTCTAGTATTACTTTTTGAATATAAAAGATTAATATTTTGAAAAATAACTATAATTAATGATAAATGTTAAATTACAAAATAAGTCATAATTTTTTTTGATAAATAAAATTAAATATCCACTTTTAGTATAATTGACGAGAATAAATAATTTGATATGACTATATTTAGAAATCACAATAAATAATTTGAGGCGGAGACATCAATTCGTATACGTTGATCCCAAGTTTATCTCAGCCGTTGATCTCCCTCTTGTAGTATCAAGTAGTGACCCGTCTCGTGAAATGGGTCAAAAAATGCTGTAACCGAAAAAAAGTTGAAGAACTCTTATATTTTGTCTTCATCAGCTGAATTAAGCTCTCTCAGCCTGAATTTCATCCGAGCTCCGATCAGTTTTCGCCGCAGCTAAAGGTCAGCTTACGTTTCTCTTCTCCCTGCCGGTGAAGTTAGTGTATGCTCAATTTTCGTTTAATTTCTTCAAATTTCATGCATTTTCTACACGAAGAACATGTATGAATTGGAGTTGTTTTTTGGGGAAAATATCGACCTCATGAGTTTACTGAACTGTTAGTTATGTCTCTGTAAAATTTCAAAATTGAAATGCAGGTAGTGGAAAATTTAGGCGTTTTGTTTTCTACTGGATTAGGTGAATTGGTTATTGATTACATTGGCACATTTAGTGCCTAATTACTGCTAATTTTAAGTGAAAGTATAAGCTCTTTCTTGTTGAAATGTTTACTTGGTTGGAATTGATTTGGACTAGAATGATTAGTTCATCTAATCACTCCTAATTGAGATATGAGTATACTGGGTTGCACAAAAAGTGGTTTTGGGAATTGAAATAATGAAAAGACGAATGCACTAGCTTGATATTTTGGTATTATTCCACATAGAATAGCTTTAGGATTTTCCAGTGAAGATTTAGTTAAGAATAGAGTTTAATTTGTTTTATAAATTAAAAATAGCTTTTCCAATTTGCTTTATAAATCTGGGCTGCAGTGTCTGCTTTGAATACAGCAAGGACTACACCTCAAGCATAAGTAAGTTGGGGTTCAGTGTTTGCTTTGAATACAATAAGGACTACACCTTAAGCCTATGTAAGTTGGGGTTCACTATATGATCCTTAATGTTTGCTTTGAGCGACTCAGTAATTTTGGCTGCAGGATTATATGCTGATTCTCTGCCCTTCTGTTTCAATTTATCGATATTACTTTTCCATGCTGCAACAGGCTCAAGGAAAGCACTGTTTTATGCTTTTGCTGTGGCACATAAGAGACAATTCTCTAGCTTTGCCCTGTCCAATTTCACATTAAAATGGTATACATATGAAAATTTTAATATGTATGGTGCTATTATGTTGCTTCATTCTTAATCATTCTTTGTTTTACTCTAGCGTGAATATTCAGATAGTGAAAATTCTTCGAAGCCTGAAGGTGTGAGTGGAATCATGCCTAAAGTTGAAGATCCATATTGCGAATTTCCATCTCTATACACATATACAACGCCTATGGGGGTAAGGAAAGAAAAATGCATTTAGCTGAGTTTTCAACTCCTTGGTAATATGGTTTTACTGTCAGGTGGTAGCATTAATATTCATCACCTCTGTAATCATCTCATTTTGTGATGCTAATGCATCTATAGGACAATATTGCAAGCTCATCAGGCAGCAATGTGAGGTCATCTCTTCTGACCATGGGTTTTAAGGCATCACTTGTTGATAAAGCAATTGAGGAAAAGGGTATGTAGTGAGCAGTAACTTCTGTTTTAATCTATTACGAGATTGTGTTGGCAAATAGTTTTCTACTGAATTTTGGAGAATTAGCACCAGGTATACCACCTTAAAAAAGGAAAAAGAAAAAGAATACCAACTGATAGATTTTCTTCAAAAGTTTTGGTTGTTATTACAGTTGGATAATTTTTGAAGGATAATTTCTTTTCAATCTAGGTGAAGACAACATTGACTTGTTACTGGAGACTCTTTTTGCAAAATCTGTAAGTAACTATTTATAATGTATGGTACTTCTTTGATTCTGCTCATTTCTTGCCTGAAATAATGTGTTGATGCAAAGTGCTACTCCTCTTTGTCTAGTTAGCACCCTCAAGACCTTTTAACCGCTGGCAACTTTAAACTTCTTATCACAACTTCTCTTTTCGGTGTTTATTTCCCGGAAAAGAATGAACGATAACTTAATCTATTAAGAAGTTAGATAAATAAGCACACCAAAAGGGTAGCGGCTGCCCTTGTCATCAAGAAAAAAAAGTTAGAAAAATAAAATTACTACTTCTTGGGTCCTCAGCGTCTAGTTAGGTAGCTATTAAGTGCCCCTCTACAAATGTTTGCTTATAGTAATGTGAGCAGTACTTTTGCAAAATGTCAGCAATACTTTCTGAGTTTTAGGTTATCTACAATGCAATTGTTTTGCAGATCATAAACAACAAAAATTAGGTATGTTGGTCTATCTCCCTAATCAAATATGTATCTTTCCCTTTTGGTTTACCCCAAAATGCTGTCCAATCTTTAAAAGGTCAAGACATATATACACTAAGAAGGACCTACTTTTTGTCTTTTCAATGCAAATTTTCTCAGCTCTCTACTTTAGTTTTTCAAAAACAAAGAAGATAAAAGTATTTCTTTGTAACTTGTACCACATGTTCACCAAGCAAATAAATGGTTCACTTTTCAGTTTTTTCTCTTAAAAACACCTCCTGGAGTCAAACTTAGCTTAGCTCCTGCTATTTTCTATAATTTCTATATTTTAAGGTTCTTTGCTTTTGGTATTGAGTTATTTTATGCATCTGTACAACTTCTTTTCATGTTTTCATAGGACAGCTTCAGCTTCACATAGTTGGATGATTTTCTTGAGTTTCTTCCATTTTCCTTTATTCAAGTTTCTTGTTCTGTAAGGTTTGACATTAGAAACAAAAGGTAGTAGATTCGATGTGTTCAATAGAAATAAAGTTTCACTTCACTAATTGTGCTAATCATGGATGCAGAATATTGTGCCACTCAGTTCTTGATTTGCCTCAGAATAACCAGAATTGATTGTGGTTTGTGTGTTTAACAGGATCCTCCTAGAGCAGAATCATCAGATTCTCTGGATAGCTTGTTTTGTGATGACGAGGACATAAACAGTTCTGCCAAGTATGATGGAGATGCACATATAAAAGAGGTAAAGGAATATGGTTCTATGTGGTGTGAGTTATGTGCTTTCTATAAATGTTGGTTAATACTTACTGGTTGAAATGAATAGTAGTTTGTAGTAATTTTTTTTTGAAATTAGTAATGTTGTATTCCTCAGCATTAAGGATATGCAGGGGACCTCCAAAAATTCATACATAGAGGGGCTAGGAAGGCTAATTACAAAGATCCTAGCATATCTACTAGTTGCTCTACCTCCTCTATACATTCCTGTTTACACCAAAAATACAAATATGCAATACAATTTTCTCTAACTTTCTGTATGGAGTTTGATTTGTTCTCATAGCATCTTCCATTTCTTTCCTTCCATATTGACCACCGTATGCAAGCTGGAATAATTCTCCACCACTTTTTTTGGCTTTTACTTCCTCCTCTCCTGATCCAGCAACTCAACAGGTCAGCAGTATGCTCTGGCATCGTCCAGCTGTTACCAGTGAGCCTCAAAAACAGAGACCGTAGTTGACCTGTGACTCTACAGTGTAGAAAAAGATGGTTGTTGGTCTCATTTGTCTCATTGCATAGAAAACACCTTGGTACTAGTTGTGCACCTTTCCTCTGTAGTACCTCCTGAGTCAGACAAGCCCTCTTAGCTACCAACCATACAAAACATTTGATCTTGGTTGGTGCTTGGCTTGTCCATACATATTTCCATCTAGCCAATCTGAGGCCTTGTTGAGTTCCCATTTCCTTCTTTTAGAGCTTGTTAACTGTGAATCTTCCATCCTCAGAGCGTAGTTTGTAGTAATTTAGGACATATTCATTGTGAACTGCTATGATATTAGTATGTGTAATGCTCCATATGGTTTCTTAAGATAGTACATTTTATAGTTTTTTTGATACTGACTAACTCCTTTATCCTTGGCTCTCCAACTTCAAACTTCAGTCAATATAATCACTTTCTGGTTACTGCATTTGAAAATGTGTATTGCATATGCATCACTATATTGAATCGATACTGTTGAACATCCCCTGCTTATAGTTGTATGAAAAAATTTGCTGTCAGTAGCATATCATTGACAAATGCCTGATAAGCTGTCATTTCCTCTATATGTTTGAACTAAAGTGTTGGGTAATTAGATTGAAGGAGCCATCTGAAAGTCTGCAACACTTGTAGTTATTATTATATAATAGAGAACTAAAACTATCTAGACTTATAAGGAAAGAAGAAAGGCCCACTTGGTTTGGCCACAACTTTCTAAAGAAGCATTAGTCTAAAAGTGGCCCCTCAATATTGTGAATAAGAATACTGGTTAGTTCAAGTGGAAAATGTTGAGGGACTTGTGACTTAGGTCACAGGTTCGAGCCCTGTGCCATGCAAACTTAAGTGGAGAAGGGTAGAGGGACGGGCCTATTATTCCCGAATTTCGAAGGTTGTGGTTGATCATAAGGTTTAGCCCCAGACGGATTTCTAGGTCATAAAAAAGAACGTACATAAAAATACATGATAAGTCAAGTCCATGCAACATCTTTTTGTTGAGCTCTTCTGAGAGCAATGAAAGTTCTCTCTCCTTTCTGTAACAGCAATTCTAAAAAAGAGCTGTTTCAGTCATTCTGTTGGATAAGCTTGGAATAACATTTTGCATAATATTACTGTGAAACATTATTTCTAGAACTGCAATGAATTCTTTCCGTAAGTCTTTGACTTATACTGGTGTCAGACCATCACCTACTGATAAGTATATAGGCTAGTAAAAAAATTCTATCTTTATGCTTGTCCACCTTACAGTGATCTGATGTTGGTCTATGGGCAAATATGCTGCTGTACGTTCTCTTTTTAGTATCCCTCTTTTGTCATGGTGTATTTATTAGTTGATGAACCTTTCGATTTAAGCAATACGCTAGGTGTGTTTGATGTTTCCCTTCCCTTGTCCATTAGCTTTTGTAATAAAAATCTCACTACTCCATGCCATAAAAATCACTCCATCTTATGTCTTGGTAGATTTTGCCATCTCAATACTTGGGAAGTATCTTAGTTTATTGAGATCTTTGCTTTGAAGGTGTCTGAGAAGTTGTTAAGTGGAATAATGCCTTCATGATTATCATCTGCTATGTTGTCTACATAAACAACCAATAATTTGTGTTTGTCATTATCCTTATCTTTTAAACATGGAGTGATCATCTTAACTTAGAAGCATGCCAAATTGTTGGACAACCATGCTAACATGGCCAAACAGTACCCTTGCTTGGGACCATACAGAGATCGGCATAGTCGACACATTAACCCACACTCCGCCTGAGCTCAAATCCTGGAGGTTTCTCCATGTAGATCTCATCACCAAGTTCACCATGAAGAAAACTATTTTTGGTATCCAACTAATAAAAGGGCCAATGAAACGTGGCTGCCTTGGAGATAAAGAGGCAAAACAGATGCAATCTTTGATACTGGATAGGTCATTTTAGTCATTTTTATAGATTGGGGGATGGGGAAAAAATTCCATATTCAACCAGAGATGGATAGAAGGGATATTCCAGCTCAAGGAAAAAAACACATTATTACAGCGGTGATTCACGCCAGTGAAAGAAGCAATAAAAGAAAAGTCTGTTTCCTTATTCAAAACCATTTCTTTGAATGAAGTTAGAAGGAAGCTCTAATAGTATGGTATATTAGTGGTTTGTCTTGCTCAGTGGGGTGCATAACACAAAAAGCCTTATGGTACAAAAATGGGCTGTTCACTTTATAGATAAATTGGTCATTGCTGAAGAATATCATTGTTCCAATATCAATGTGTAACCCTACTTTTCACACTGATGGGTATTGCTATTTCATACTAGATGTGGAAAAATTGTGGACTTCAGACTTGTGCATATCACTTTTCACTCTGTATGCCACTTATATATAGGAATAAAAGCCACACAATGGAAACTGCGGATTACATGTTTGAGGCTCTTAGCCTATTTTTTGTGATTATATTAGAATTAAGAAGGATAACGACGAATTCTGCTTGGGCTGTCTCCACCTTTTTCTGTTGCAGGAGCCTGGTATTGGAGTTTGTGATGACAAGAGAGTTTCTTTGTTGGCAATGAGTTTCTCTTTGGACGAAGTTGAATTCGCAATTAGTAAACTTGGTATGTGAAATAGCTGTAGTTTTTTGTATTTTTAAAAATGCTCTTGGAATTGTCTTGTAGTATTATGGTTCTCATCTCTTCTTTTTTAGGAAAAGTAAGCAAGCATTAAATTTTTTTAATTTTTTTTTGAAACTGGTAACTTTTAGCATTAAATTAAATTAAAAACAAAGCAGCCTGGCACTAAGCAGAATCCTCCTACCGTGCTTCATAGATGACAGTGAAGTCTAAGCATGAGTCATTCTGCTTGTATTTGTCAATGTTCTAGTCACAGAGAAATGTTGTTTACTGTACTAGTTTTCCTCGATTTTGGAACATTGGTCTATCCAGCTCTCCAGGCCATGCAACCATGAAACAGAAAAAAGAGAAAATGGTAGCGGAAAATCCCGAAAGGTTTCTAAATATGCAATTTAGTCCTTGAAGTATGATTTTCTTTTTAGTTCTTGCATTTCTATTATGCTTATCGTAATTCTTAAAGTAATTTTATTTGCATTTTCTGGCAGGTCACGTATGAATTGTGTTACTTCTAGGAAGCAAAACTTGAAAGTGCAAAGAACTCAACAATCTTAATGTTTTCGATAAATTTCTTGTTCTTTCCTCTTAATTCTCTCAAGGGCAGTCCTGCATCTCTCCTTCTATTGCCCTTCCACCCTCCAAGTCCAAACCCATATTAGCCCTCACTGCTCTGAGACGTCTCATCTCTCAATTATCATATTACTTCCCAGTCTACTCCTACTTGCTCTCTCCCGTCCCTGGCCACATCGCCACTGAATTTCTGTCTTCTGAGAGAGTTAGCAGCACTTTTATCTCTCCTTCTTTACCTTTGCTCCCTAGTGTCTCCCTGTCCTGAGCCTGTTGCAGCTTCTCTTCACGCTACTCCACTACCCACCACTCTTGCTCCTTGCAGCACAGTTGCTTCCTCAAACTGATGTCCCAGCTGTTTGACCATTAGTCAGTCCAGGAAAAGTTAAAGTACTAAGTAATCTCTCATTTTCCCATCTCTGAAGTTGTGCCATACAGTCAATCCCATCATTTTTGATGTTTTTATGCGTCCATTGTGTAAAAGTTTCATGTGACATTTAGCAGAACCAAATTCAGATATTTTGTTACTCATGTGGCCTAGAAAACCTTGTTCTTTTCTAATCCCGTCTTTAGAGCCTGTAGAAAATTGTCAGTGTCAATGATATGCAAGGAGAGAAGTCCAGAAAATTCTTGGGTCTTTCTCCCTGCTCCTTGTTTCTGTTTCTCTCTCCGTTACCTGTGAAGGAATTTGGAACATAACATTGAGAAATATTGCAGTATATGTCTGATGGTCCTAGTAAAGCTTCTGAATGTAGGAAGGAGAAATTTCAATGGACTAATATTACCTATCTTGACATAAATTTTTCTAAATTGTAGATCATTGATGTTTTTAGTACTTAGGCTGATCCAATCATGAAAAGCTAAAATAAGAGCAAATGACACTAGGTTTTAAAAAAATGCAATAAAGACCCTAAAAAATGGTTGTACTCTTTTAGACCCCTCTACTTGTATTTCTTCTAATTATTGGATTTCACAGTACTGGAGCTTACATATTCATCCATAGCATAACGTGACATACATGTTGCTTTAACAAGTGCAAACTCAGAGTGCTCCACCATCTCTCTCTCTTTCTCTCTGTGCACACCCACCAATCCAGCTGCCTATTGCCAACTCCTGCTGGGCCCTACCTGAAAGCAACATTCTAGCTTCCATCACTTATATATTATCCTGAACCACTGACCTGCCCAGGCACCCATCATTTATCCATCCCTCAGGTGCCATCAACATCTCCTAAGCTGCAGTTATTATATGCCCCTCTTCCTCCAGCCCGTTACAGGATGCCTTAGCCCACTTGCACCAACCAATCACAGCCTTTTCTTTTCTCTTCTCCTCGTAAGTTTCAAACTACCCAATGCCTCAGCTCCAGCTCCACTTGAACAGTTTCCCTGGTTCCCATCCTATTGTTCCCCAACCCAAGCCTTGTTCTTCTTTCCTAATTTTCTCATTTCCAAATTTATACAATATTTCTTCAAATGGACTTATGTTCTCTCTCTCTCTCTCTCTCACGCGCGCACACACACACACATGCATGCACACTCATATTTCCTTTTTCATTTCTAGGTTTTGAGCTATAAAAAAAGTTTGTCAGTGGCATATGACTTCTGATAGTTAAAAGTTCTCTCTTCGGCATATAGAACTGAAGGACTTGTGATAAGTAGAGATAATGGTTGAAGGACTACAGAGAGAAAAACCATGCATTAAGGACTACATGACCCTATTCATTTCTTTTGCATAATGTCATATCTAAGAATTACTGAGAACATCCTTATATTGATGACTTTTTTCTCTACTGGCGTCATTCATTGTATTTCCTTTAAAAAGAAGAAAAAGGGAGGACAGAGACACATGGAACCTCCTTCCTTGAATTCTGGAAACGAAGTCATTGTGGAGTACTTTTTTCCTTCTATAGACAGTCGCTTCATTCAATTTTTTTTTTTCTGTTGGTATGACATACAAAAACTTGTATTTCTATATTAAACAAAAGTAATGCGGTCCGTTGATTACCCGGAGCTCTGAACTATGTTATTTGGAGCAATTCTACTTCTGGACACCTTTTTTTTGGGCGAGTGTGTGTGTGGGGGGGGGGGGGGGTGGGCACTTAGTGCTGTACTTCCGAAAGGAGGGAGACTTTTTTTACCAGAAGAAGGGGAGGCCCCTTTGTGAAAATTATCGCAGTGAGAATTAATAAAATTTTCTGATAACTGAATTAATAAAATCCATATGCTGTCCCCATCATATGTAGTTTCCTATTTACTCCAAAGTGCCAAGAGCCCTAAGCATTTGTTCCTCAAAATGTACACGCCAGTAGCTTTGCCTTCAAACCTTTGAATCCTTCCCTTCCACAATGTCAAGCATATACAAACACCTTTTCGCCATTCTGTTTTACTCTCCTGAGCATTTTTCGGTTTTGAGGTCTGAGCTAAAATTGGAACAAGTCAGAGAAGTTTGGTGAACAGTTATCGGTCATTGTGTCCATAATGAAGGATAAAATATCCCAATAAGAGCATATCACAATCCTTAGAGACTAATAACTCCAACGGGAAGGGTGGAAGTTAGAATCGTAAAGCAGATAATTTAGCATTAGCTGGTGCGGCAGACCTTATGCTGAACCCAACTAGTTTTGGATTAAGGCATAATAGTAGTAGTTGTTATTGTGTTTCTCTATGTCCAAATTGCCTCATTATAGTAAAATCATATTTTTGTATAACATAAATATACATGCGATAATTCATAGTTTGCCACTGAAGATTATTTTCTTTCCTTAGATTTATTCTCTATTTCTTTTTGCTTTAAATGGACAATCATCTAAACTAAGTACTCCTCATGCTGTATACAGGTGAAGCTGCTCCTGTCAACGAACTAGTGGATGTAATCTTTGCAGCTCGAATCGCTGGGAATTACAAAAAAGATGATGATGATGATGTTTCTGTTGTTGAGATTAAAGAAAGGAACAAGGTTAGTGATTTATGTGAACTCTTTATTGAGTCTTTGATAGGAAAAAGAACTATGAAACATATGAAGAGTTAGAAAGCGGACAAGCTACCCTTTCAAGAATATGCAGAAGTTACATTAACTGATATTTTGGCGTGTTTGAAGAGAAAGGAATTGCATATGTTTTGATGTGATATCAACTCCTCCCCCACACTTAGGGCTACATGTCTTTGGCAATATTTAGCCCTTATATATTGCCTATTAACTTGTTGGATTTTGTCAGCTCATTTGCTTTAGCTTAGCCCTTTTTGGTATCAAAACTGACTCTTTTCCCCACTTTTGTACTTCTTGCATCTTCTTTTATGCCTATGTAGAACTTCTTACTTCAAAGAAAAAAGAAGAGAAAAGAAGGTTACATTGACTGAACAGATCACCCAATTAAGTTGGGTGTCGTCCCTATACCTTGGAGGGATGGACCGGCACCTGGTGCCTTAACTTCGACCGAGCTAACCAACCTTAGCATGAATTAATAAACATAGCTCATGCATGAATTTAAAAACGTAAAGCTTTTCATAAAACACTTTCTTTTCATAAACTTGTAAAACTATAAATACAAAATAGTTTTTCATACATGTCATATAAGACCTCAATAGAATGTCAAAAGACATAACATGACTCGTTGTGCCTATGGAGCCTCTATGAGAATATGAATAGAGAAATGCTGGTGACAAGGCCCCGGATATAGCCAAAAGAATACAAATCTTTATTATATCAAAAGAATGTCCCGAACATAGAATGGGGCTCATCAAAAGACGGGAGGATGAGGGAGGTGCCTAGCGAGAGCCCATGTCATTCAAAGTATCAGCACTTGCATCCACGAAAGAGATGCATAACCCCCACGAAGGGACGTGAGTACACAACAACAAGTGGTTGACTGTATCGTCAACTCCTTCATCACATAAAATGGGACAAGACAGTTAAAGAAAAACATGAAGAGGTAATATGCAATTCAAACAATATCATTTCATTTCAACATTCGAGTGTTTGAAATTTTAAACAGACTTAAATTTTACTGGGAGTTCCATTAGTCACCAACATATTCATTGAACCACTATGTGTACGACATGGAGTCCAATCTCAGCATTGGCTGAGCCATCTCACCTCAATGCCGTGTGGTTTGGCATTTATTTGCTAGCATTTCATTAATCCCAACCAAGGGAGACTATCTAGTTGCCCAAACCAATGGCTACGACCATAGTCCTACATTGGCACATGTAGCTTCGGGTATTTGACCATTTGCAAATACCTTCTCATTTATTCCAAGGAGACTCCCAAAACATTTCATTTTATTTGGAGCCTTTGGCCCTTTTTCATTAAACAATAAGCTTAGGCTCATTAGCCATATATCTTTCTTGTACCATCTCATAACTGTTTACCTTTAACATTTGAAAAACCATAAGGTCATTTGAAAAACTTGAATATCATAATCATTCTCATTTAAACCTCGATGCAGTCATGTCATGTGAAGCATAGCATTTGAAACCTTAACATAAGAGGAAAACATGGATAGTGCATAATTACTTGTCAACCACAATTATACACTTAATAATTAAGAAGCCAATAGCCATATAGCTACAGTTAGAAGACATGTAGTCTTGTAGAACGATTCTATGGAAGGGTTCATCTCAACATACCTCGAGTGTCCCGAAGCCAGCATAGCTCCTTGCACTCCAATTGACTTAAACAAACATTAATCACCTAATTTCATCATTTATCTCTATCCATTCAGTTACCATTAACAAAAAAAAGAATTATCTCTACCCATTACTATCTATCACGAATCCTAGTTCATAAAACCCATTCAAGAACTTGGATGTCTTCTTATCTAAATGGTGATCCTCAACCAATTACATCCTGCAAATATCTATCTCATACTTGAATTTGAACATGGGGTAAAGATTTTACCTTTTGGGTTCAATATCCTAGCTTGGGATCCTTGTAGATATTCTTGAAATCCCCATCCCCCCCCCCCCATGCGCGCAGGGGTTCTCGGCTAGCATGTGTGTTAATCTCACGTGTCACACACCCTGCCGCATGCTTCCCTCGCCTGTGTGTGGCGTGGCGCTACCTGGGACGCTTCAAGCTGGAACTTGGGTCCTCTTCTTTCCTTTGCATTTGGCTTTTCGCACTTGTGCACTAACACTTCAACACGCATCTTGGTTTGTTCAATCACCCTCATGACCTTGTTACCCTCGTGTGGGTCCCATTTTTTCCAGACTTGCTCTGCAATAAAATTTTAAGCCTGAATTAGCTTAAATCAAAAGTAAAAAGTTACGGGGCTTAGACTATAGATCTATAAAGAGATGTATTGTATTAATCATGTAGCTCACAATATGGAAAAAAAGGTTCTTTGAATCAACTGTCTTTAGAATTCATTATAGAAGGCTTTTTGTCATGTACCTGGAGTGAATATCACACTTGCAAAGATTAAACTGCTTCATGTAACTGTTTCGTTGTCCTTCCTGACTTGAGTGTAATTTAAGAGTGGATTTTTTCTATGACTAACCTGCTCCATATTATATGAGCCCAAATATCTTAGTTCCTGGTTAGAATACCATTAATTAAGAGTTTATGTGCTTTGATTAATACCAACTTTGTTGTCTAGGAATGCACAACTGAGTCTCTGTTTGGAACCATGGAGAAGACATTGAAATTGCTTGAAATGGGTTTCTCTGAGAATGAAGTTTCCACAGTTATTGAGAAGTTTGGTGAGCAAATTATGTTCTTTGTTAGTGTCTATTCCTCCAGTAACTGTTTGCATATTGAAATCACAATATTGTTACTGCAGCCTTTCTGATTTGGTAAAATATGCCATTAGCGTCTTCAAGTTCTCTTTATCAGTCAAGTTTTTTTTTTTTTTTAATCGGATGCTTCATTTAGCTTTTATGTTCTGCCTTTTAGGTTCTGAAGTTCCTCTCGAAGAGCTTGCAAATTTGATTATAGATCCTAGTAGTAGAAGAAGAATGGACAAGGTAATTAATTACATGTCTCCTTTTTTGTTTTCGTTATGTCATAAAACTCACAATTTTAGTAAATCCTTATTTGTTGATTAGATAGCTTGCTTCAATTAGTTTTCTACCAAAAATAAGACAATAACATATCAAAGAGGTTTCAAGCAATTGCGACAACCACTCACAGCTTTGCCTGAGTGAAACTCTATGGTGGCGTGGTTGCAGCTGTAGTTCAAAATCAACTATTAGGAAGAGAGAATTTTGGGGATGATTCTTCTTTGATTATTTACATGAAGCGTTGTTTTAGAATTCATACATGGACTACAGTTTTGCTCATCATGTATTGACATGCTCTGCTCTATGCAACTCTGATGCTTAAAGTTGTGTAGAAACTAGAGTATGACTAGATTAATTTAGATAAACTATTGTATTTTTTTCAAATGACTTGCAGATGTTTTGATACTTTTTGTTTATCTGAGATCTCATTTTCCTTATGGTATGCTGTTTGAGAATCCCGTTTTTAATTTATTTTGTTTTATTCATCTGCTTGCATTGCAGCATCTCTTAAACTCTCTCGGCAGGAATGGTTCAATTGGTTTTCATCCGGTAGCTGTTAAGAAAGAGGAATATAGTCTGGATACCTCTGAATCTAGAGAACTTGACCTACTGGAAAAGCTTAAAGGGAAACGGCCAAAGGAGAACTACATTGATGAGATAGACACTAAGAGACCGAAATCAGAGTATGATGAAGCCTTCAACAATTCCCTTGGCCCTGCATGGCAAGAAATATTAGGCCTCAATACCACCAGGCCTAAAGTCCATCGAAGAGCGATTCACCAAAGATCAAGAGTTCTGGATTACCAAGACACACAGAAATTATCTATGCCGAATTCATGCAGGAGCCTTGATAAGATGGTGGCTAAAGCTCCCTATTTCTTTTATGGGAATGTAATGAACCTATCTCATGACTCTTGGGTAAGAATATCACAGTTTTTGTATGCCATTGAGCCAGAATTTGTTCATACTCAACTTTTCTCAGCTCTGAGTCGTAAAGAAGGTTATGTACATAATCTTCCTACTGAAAATCGATTTCACATTGTTCCAAAACCACCAATGACGATTCAAGAAGCAGTTCCCAGTAGCAAAAAATGGTGGCCATCATGGGATACAAGGAAACATTTGAACGGCATCAATTCTGAGACATCTGTTATATCTCAGCTATGTGATAGGCTTGAAAAAACAGTTAGTGATTCCCAGGGGTTTCCTTCAGTTGACAGACAGAGAGATATCCTCTACCAGTCCCAGATATTTAATCTAGTCTGGGTAGGCCGCTTCAAATTGGCAGCTGTAGGGCCAGAACAAATAGAACGTATTCTTGGCTACCCAGAAAATCACACTCGAATTGCTGCATTTAGCTTGATGGAAAGACTTCTATCACTGAAACATTGCTTCCAGATAGATACATTGGCTTATTGTATCTCTGGATTGAAGCATCTGTACCCTGGAGGGTTGACTGTGTTGTCAATCTATAGCGGAATTGGTGGAGCAGAAGTTGCGTTGCATCGCCTTGGTATTCGCTTAAAAGCTGTTGTCTCAATCGAGGCTTCTGAGAAAAACCGGAGAATTCTCAAGCAATGGTGGAGTAGTTCAGGACAAACAGGAGAACTCGTGCAGATGGAAGACATCCACAAGTTGGCCAGTAACAAGGTAGAGGTCTTGATTAAGAACTTTGGTGGTTTTGATTTCATCATATGCCAGAACCCATGTACATACTCTTCTAAAGGTAATTTAGCTGCAGATATCGATAGTCATGCAAGTTTAGATTTCATGTTGTTTCACGAGTTTGTTCGTGTCCTGCAACGTGTAAGAAGTACAATGGGGCGGAATTAGCGAGTTCCTTAGCTTTAATGTGTAGGCATTTAGTGAACTGAGCTTAATGTTATGTTGTCCTGGATTATGACTTCGACTTTGTAATATATGAAGCTTAAATTGTGAATGGTGCATATTACATTATTTTGAGCGGAGGGTCTTTCGGAAACAATCTCTCTACCCCACAAAAGTAGGGGGTAAGGTTTGCGTACATCCTATCCTCCTCAGACCCCTACTGGTATGTTGTTGTTGACTTAGATCAAAGGTAATTCCTCAGAAGAGTCATTAATATTCTGGTTTTGAGGGGACATCTTTTATAGTTATTACTTCGTTGATGTAAAAAAATCAGTTTGAGTTTGTTTCAGTTTATTGATTATTTTTTAAAGTAATGCAGATTTGGTTAAAAAGAATTGTTCGTCTGTGAACACTTCTGTGGTGAAAAATATCCTTTTTTATTCTCAGATAAAACCTTCTCTTTTTTTTTTTTAAACTCTATCCAAAAACTATTAACTTTATTTACCACCATTTGGATTTTGAAGGAAAGTAAGATATATTGATGTAGGAGAAATGCAAAATGGAGTCTTTGATTATGTATTGTGTAGTTTTTTTCTCCCATATATTGAGTTAAAATTCCAAAAAGGGCAAAAAAAAAATAAGGTTTAAATCAAAAGGGCGAGGGCGACGCCGTGAGTTTTGTGGAGGAAGGGGCAAGTTTCCATGTGTCCGTGACACAGTATTTGTAAGACGCAGGTGTGGCTGCGCCTTTCTCATGATGCAATATATTTTACGAAATCAAATTAGATTAGGTGTTTACTTGGCAATTGACAGGACTTGATTACCTTAAAAATGATGATATAAAAAACTTCTAGAACCAATAAAAAGATAAAGAATATTAATCTCTTTCGTGAATTTTATATCCCCGTACCACTCACACTATTTACTTTATGTATTCATTGTATTAAAAATAATGTTTTATTTTCACTCATTCATTTTAACATTTGAAAAGAAAATTATTTTTCATGGTTACTCTTAACATTAGTTATTAATTTTTTAAAATATTAATAATAGTTAGTATAGTAAAATATACAATTCATTTTTTAAAGTTAATTATGAATACGTAAAAGTAGGGGTGTGCACTATTTTGATTAAATCAAAAAAATAAACCAAATTGAGCCGAATACTAATTTGGATTGATTTTTTTGGATTTCGATAAATAATTTACTTTGTTTGCTTTTTTTGATTTGATTTCGGATTTAGAAAAATAAAAACTCAAAACCCAAAAAAAAAACGAATTATATATATATATATATATATATATATATCGAGAGTACTCATCATGATGAAAGAAAATATCTCAAAAAGTATTTAAAAATTCAAATTACTTGGACTTGTAAAAGCCAAACTAACAAAACTGTAGGCTGTGTAGTTTCCCATTATTATATTTTTACAAATAATAGAAAGGTCCCAAAATAAGTTAATGGTCCTGTTGAAGCACCTTTCAAGGCGCAGGCATATCTGCGTCTTACAAATACTGTGTCGGTTCAGGTGAGAGGGAGGATGTAATTCAGCTCGATCTACAAGGAGAGGGAGGGTGATCGAGGGGACCGTGGGAATCTGCGCCTTCCTCCACAAACTTTGTTTTAAGATTGTTGTTTCTTCTTCATCATGGTAGTGGGTGAAAAAAAGGTAATTACCTCTATTAAAAGGGGGAGGCAATTTTATTTTTAAGAAATAAATAAATAGAAAAAAAATATAAATTATTTGATTATAACAGAAATATAATAAACTTTCTCTCAAAGAGAGAGCCCTTGAGGGGTGTTATTTATTCAACTTTAAATAATCAAGGTGTGTCATAGGACCCGCCTACCGTATAAATGTGTAGTTGAAAATTTGTTAATAGATTGGGGGTTTTGGCTATTCTAATTATACACATTATCTTCAATTGAAACACATGTCTAAAGTTTTACGAGGTATTAAGGCTAATCAGTATAATTAAAGGAGCTGACATATTTTAAGTTGTTAAAATTATCTACGTAATAAATACTTTTAATTTTTTTTTATATATATATATTTTAACATTTCTCAGTAAAATATCTAACTCCGCTATTAAAGTCCCAAAAGGTGCTATTTGGTAAGAGAGGATGGGTTTGAGGGGTAAATTAGTTGCTCATGTAGAGGTTAAGTGTGCTGGAGAACTATTTCATGATCATTTCAACTCCAAACCCCACCATAGCCCTAATATAAGTGATAAGATAAATCATTTTGAGGTTAATGGAGGTGAATTAGGAACTGTTGGTACTCTTGTTGAATGGAGATTTAACTATGGTAAGTCACTTTTATTTTCTGGTGAAATATAAATTATTTAGTTCGAATTTTTATGACAGAAAAGAAAGAGATTTTTTTATTATTTAAATTTTCGTGTTATTAATGTTCAAATAAAAATTTGTTTTACCCTTAGTATCTTACTTCAAATCATTTTCAAATTCATTAAGAATATACACTAATTAATATAGTATCATGATAAGATGTGCTCATTTTTATTTTTTTTAAGAAGGGTATAAAGAGTAAAAGTGAACGAAGGGAGTATTGCTTATATAAAAATAATAATCCATTTAACAAATTAACTTGTAATATAATAGTAGTACTTATCATTAAGTAACTACATGGAGTATTATTAATTAAATGTATATTTTGAAAGCACAATTGATTAAATAAACTTTAATAAATTATTTCTCAAGAGGAGTGTTACATTAATAGAGGATTAGCAAAAAGGATTGGAGGGAGTACATGGTTATAGTGTTAAGAATTTTTATATGAGATCACTTTTCTCAAATTTTATATTTTTTTAAAAATTACTTATTGATATCATTTGAATAACTCCTGACAAAATTATTAATTTAGAGATCAAGGTAACAATCATGATATAATATATATTGATAGTATAATAATATTATTTTTTTACGAATCAACTACAATTTTTACAAGTTTATTAATTAAAAATAATTATCTTATAACTAATCTGATTGTATAAATATTTTGAAGATGGAGAAGAGAGAGTGGCAAAGCAAGTTATTGATCACATAGATGAAGAAAAGAAAAGAATCACCTTCAAGTTTATTGATGGATTTTTTATGGAATTGTATAAGACACTTAGTACTACTTTGGATGCTCAAGAGAATTGGATAACTTGGACTTTTGAGTATGAGAAGCAAAATGAAGATATCCCAGAGCCCCTCATACTCTTGGGAATTGGCATTGATCTCATCAAAGACATTGATTCACACCATCACAACAAATGAATGATGCATTGTCTATTTCCATGATTTTATGTAGTGTTTTTCATATTAAGCTAAGAATTTATCGTAAATAGTCTCACTATCATTATGAGGTAAGGATAAGATATATGTCAATGTATTTTTTATATTTTTTCAAATTCTACTTGTGAGATCAGGATATATTGTTGTTGTAATTTAGTGTTTTCAATGTGTAATTTATTTATTTTTGTGTGTAATTCTCATTGTGCTTGCTATCGAAAATAGATTTTCTATCTTTTAAAGTAAGGATAAAGTGTGTATTTATCATTCCTCTCTAGATTTCATTCGTGTTAGGTTGAAATTGGAGTTTAGTATTAATAATATCTACTCTTAAATACATTATTTATTAAATTTACTCTAAAAGAAAATGAATTGAAATAGAAATCAGGTTGGGTTCTGACCCGTCCAAGTTTGCTTTGGCTCAAATGGGTTGGACTTAAATGAGCTAAAAACGGGTTGGGTCATAACCCGTCCAATCTAATCCGCTTAATCTCAATAATTTTTTCATATTGTTATTTAATTTTTATAACCACAATTTGAATTTAAACTCAAGAAAATAAAAAAAAAAAAATGGATAGATAAATCCTAGAAGATATAAAATCAATAGTAATTCACTTCTTAGTTAAGAAGTAAGAACATACATTACATCAATGCAAATAAAGAGTCTTAAAACGGGTTGAGATTGGAGATTAAATTGAGCTCAATTGAGGATTCATTTAAAATAGATTAATGCTTAAATGAGTTGAGATTGAACCCAATTCAAATTATCTTGAGCCCAACTCATAAAAATTCTGGACGGATTGAGCGGGTTACAAATATTTGGGTTCATTTTGACACCATCTATGTGGAATTATACTTAGATATGTTGAATATATGCTTTCTATCAAAAATAATTTTTCTATATTTTAAGATAGGAATAAGATCCACGTAATATATTAGGTATGTTGTTGTTATTTTGTTATTCCTTGTGCTTTTTATCGAGAAAAACCTCCCTACTTTCCAAGGATATTGGGCAACATATTATCAACCCCTTTCATTTCAACAAAATAAATAAATAAATTACCTTATTATAAGCCAACAACAAAAAGGACTAACACTGCAGTACTTAATTGTACAATATGTTATGTGAGTTGTACTATTTATATTTTATCCACAATTACCTTTATTTTCCTTTATCAATACTTAGGAATCAATTCTTATAGTGTTAGGAGAACCATATTTATAGAAAAGAGATTTAACTATCATCTTTATTTCCCCAAATTATTTCATGTCAAATGTCACATGTCTAATATTGATATCAATGACTTAGGTTTGATTAACTGTGGGCTATAACAATAATTTATGTAGAGTGGGAAAATAGGCAATTAATTGAGGGCTATAACAATAATCAATGGTGGCTATTTTCCAAAGAAATTGGCTACACTTGCAATTCAAAATTAGGCCAAAAAAGAGCAAAAAAACTAGCAATCCATGTGTGCTACAGAGGCAAGCATATGGATTGTGCTTCTTCACCCTAAATTTAAGCCATCCAAATTCATCCAATGACTATAATACAATTAACCTTTTCACCATATATATGACACTTTTGAGGCCAAATGGGCTTATAAGACGTAATTTGAAATACAAATGGAGAAAACAAATTGAAAAAACTAGAGTGGTATGTAACTGTACCATCAGAGTCACTTTCTTTTTATAGATTTAGACGAAAACTTTATTTCTGAATCCTATTTTATTTTACTTTTCTTGAACGGTACAAATGTACCGATGAAGAAGCACCAACATCTATGTGGAAAAAAAAAATCTGCTTGAAAAAATAAAAGCTAGATTACTGACCACAGTTGCAAGATTAAGAGAAACTTTTTAGGATCTATCATTAATATTCTTAACATTGTTAGTAGTGTAATTATCAACTATAAATTGTGTGAAATTACAATTTTCGTCTGATGGCAGAGATTATTATTTTTGGTTAATTCTCAAAATTACAATTGTTGATGATTCTTTCCCATGTAGTGATTTTTTATGAAATCAATGTGTTATATCAATTGTTGAAATACTTAGGTGTAGTTTTTTTGTTGTCAGACGAACCTAGCTATGTACCAACTATATCTTTTTGATGTTACTAATGCATTATTAACTTGATGGTAATACAATCTGTAATGACGAAAAATTTAAGGTAAGATATATCTTTTGGTCCATTTTTTAAAAATAATAAATGTTACATATTTGAACACATTACAAATCAAATTGTTGGGTTTAGGTTTCGTGCATCACTTTCTAGTAAATAAATAATGAGGAACTTTCACATATAGCCACTCAAAAATAGCCTAATTACTCTCCATAGCTATAGTTTGATAATTACAATTCGTAGCTACATGTTATAGGAAGGAGAGAGGCAAGCGAGACTTGGAGAGAGAGGAGAGAGGAGAGAGGCGAGAGAGAGGGCAAAGAGTGGGAGAGAGGTGAATTGTATATGCATATCAGTTAGATATTTGTATATTATACATATGTATTTGTATATATGGCAAGCGAGATTGGGAGAGGGAGGAGAGAGGCGAGCGAGATTGGGAGAGGGAGGAGAGAGGCGAGCGAGAGAGGGGAGAGAGTGGGAGAGAGGTGGATTGTATATGTATATCGGTTAAATAATTGTATATTATACATATGCATTTGTATATATGGCAAGCGAGATTGGGAGAGGGAGGAGAGAGGCGAACGAGAGAGGGCAGAAAGTGGGAGAGAGGTGAATGGTATATGTATATCGGTTACATAATTGTATATTATACATATGTATTTGTATATTCCGGCGAATTATACATATACAAACTCGAAGTCAGCCCACGTAATTAATGTATAATGTTAGTCGCGAGTGGCAATTATAGCAAACTATAGCTATGATGAGTAATTAAATAGTATAAATTTGCTTAACCGCATAATTTTCCCATAAATAATCAAGGATAAGCCCTAAAATAAAATTGGACATGCATACATAGGGATCACCTTGCAATGTTAGGTTAAGAAACCCTATTATCCACCATGTCTCAATAGTTAATTAAGCTTTATTCATTTATCAAAAAATTATATTCTATACGTTCATTTTTTAAGATGGCAAATATGATGTGTCGAGTTCAACTATTATAACAAAGAGATTTTTTAATTTTTGGACCATAACAATTAATAATAGTTGAATCTCGATATCATATATTTTAAAGAGCGAGTTCGTATAAAATTTTCGTTTTTCTATTATTAAATTAATTTAAATTATATATAATAAAAAAATGATGGATAAATTTAGATCAGTAAAACTAAAATTGGATAGACTAAAAGCTTAATATGAGGAAAATTTAAATAATTTCAAATAATACATTTATCCCTTTTCCCTTCATGCTATAAGGATAATTAACTAATGATTTGATACGAAATCATCCCTTAAATTTGAAAGGATATTTCATTTGGACGTTCAAATTAAATTTTATTTTAATCAAACACTTAACTTTTAATAAAATGTTTCATTTAGACATTGACGATTCAAAATTTTCAATTCATCTATTAGATAATTAAGTTAATCATATAAAATATGTCATTTCTCTTAGTTATATACAAAAATATAGTGATGACTCTTTGAAGTTTACAATGCGTCGTCGTTTCGTTTCAACAGAAGGCTTTCTACTGAATTCTTGTTCATAGCTCTGAGCTAAGCTGAATGAAGAAGAAGAAGTAATGTTGTAGACAAGTAAACTCTCAAATACCAACTTCCCAAATTCAAATTCAGCTCATTTTGCAGTGAAAATCAAGAAATTCTTTTTTTTTTCCTGTGCAGATCCAGAGGTTTGGTTAATTTTAGTGCTTATTGTTTTGTTTCTTGATCTTTACTAGTTTTTGTTTTTTCCCATTTTCTTGAAAACAAAGTGAACTTTTTTACTTTGTGAAGTTCATTTACTGTAAAAGAGAGAAGTATAGAAGAAAGAGAGGCAGAAAGTTGATTTTTTTAATTTTCAAGAATGTTGAAATCTGCATATATTAGCTGAGGTGTGTGAAGATTTTAGTGATGGGGTTATGTGCAAAACTGCAAATTCAAGTTTTTCAGTTCTTGGGTGCTAAAAACTAAGGATTTGATTCACTGTGGTGGAACACTAGTTTTTTGTTTTGGGTTTCCACCTGGTGTATGGTACTCATACTGGGGCCTGATTAAATCTTGATTCACGTCGAGAAGGGGGTAAAGTGTTTCCTAATAAAGGGGACTTCATACCGAGGGCTTGAACACGAGACCTTCGGTGGAGCATTAGTTAAGTACAAGCTGAAGTATAGTGGGAATGAAGAAGTATTTACTAATTAGAAAAGTGGGAAGGAAGAGATGGGCTGGATGTCTGCTTATTATTGGTCTTGCAATGGTTTTGTTGATTCGATATAGTAGTGTAGAAAAATCATACAGCATTGTAGAAAAATCAGACAGCAGTGTGGGAGAATCTCCGAAAAAGCAATCAGTTTATGGTTTTTTCAATGACCATCCGGATATTAATGAAGGTTCGAAAGATGAAAATGCCAAGTTGTCTGATTTAAAACCAGTAGAGCTAGTAACTTTTAAGGAAAAACCACATCTTATTGATGTCGAAGGGCTTAATGATCTATACAGCTTGAATAATTTTTCGACGGAAGAGTCTAATGCATTGCTAGCATGGGGCAAGATGAGATTGTTGTTGTCTAGATCAGATGGTTTGAATGGAACTGCTCGAGGAGTTAAGGAGGCTGCTATATCATGGAAAGATTTGTTGTCTTTCATTGATAAAAGTAAAGCTCAAGATGAGAAGGAAAATGAGGATTGTCCTTATTCTGTGACTGCATTCAATACCGCAACGTTGAAGGATGGGAGCAGTCTTAGGATCCCTTGTGGCTTAGTTGAGGATTCATCTATTACTGTGATAGGCATACCAGATGCAAAACAAGAAAGTTTTCAAATTGAGCTTGTAGGTTCGAAACTTCCAGAAGAAACAAAGCCTCCTATAGTTTTGAATTATAATGTAATTTTGCCCGGAGAGAACTTGACAAAGGATCCCCTTATCACTCAAAATACATGGACTAATGAATCCGGGTGGGGTAAGGTGGAAAAGTGCCCTGATCATGGCTCTACCGACGTGTTAAAAGGTAAATCATACAAAAAACTTACTTAGAGCATCTTTTCATCTTCTAATTTGTGTTCATTCAGGGAAAAACGGTTATATGTAATCTTGTATATCTTTGTTAGAGATAGTTTTTTACCTTAAATGTCATCTTACTTGCTAGTTGCTACAAGGGTGCTTTTTAGAGAAATCCTCATTTTATTTGGGTGGGTCTTTATAGGCTGCATTGATTGGATTCCGCAACCCTTTTCAGAAAATCTACGTTGCTCGGACTCTTCAAAAATGTCAATGAGTGCACGTCGGATTCATCAAAAGTAGTGTATTTTGGAGAATCCGACACGGGTGCGGCATCGAAAGTGAAGAGTCCACGCAACTTAGCTGAAAATTATTTGATATTGCAAGCTCTTCAAACAGACAGTAATAGAACTCTATGTAATGATTTGTGACCAGCTTCCGGTCAAAGCAAGAGAGGTATAGATGTGTTGCTCTTATGTCATCACAAACTAGTGGGTTCGACCATGTGACATGATGAAGAAAGTTGTCGTTTAGTGAATTAAGTTACAAATTTTAAGTCTTTGATAGGCTTGTTATTATGAACTCAACCATTCAATGAGCCACCAACTTAGCATTTGCTTGAAAAAGAATTGTTCCTATCATGCTCTTTGATTAGTCATATCACCATTTGCATATCGAAGAAAGTATGGACTTGTAGTTCAATTTAGGGGAAATTACGCGGATAAGCAAACATATACTAGTTAATTAGCTAACATAGCGATAGTTTGAATTATTTACCACTCGCAGCCTCTTTTTCGCTATAATTACGTGTGCCTCTCTCCTCTCTCCTCTCTTCCTCTCTCTCGCCTCTATTATACATGTAAAAATACAAATTATACATCTACATATATAATTTGACAGATATACAAATACAGTTCGCCTCTCTCCACTCTCTGCCCTCTCTCGCTCGCCTCTCTCCTCCCTCTTCCAATCTCGCTCGCCTCTCTCCTCCCTCTCCCAATATCGCTCGCTTCTCTCCTCCCTCTCCCAGTGTCTCTCACCTCTCTCCTCCCTCTCCCAATCTCGCTCGCCAGATATACAAATACATATGTATACCAGTTACATATATACAATTAATATACAATTATCTGACAGATATGGATAGATATACAAATACAATTCACCTCTCTCCACTATGTGCCCTCTCTCGCTTGCCTCTCTCCTCCCTCTCCCAATCCTGCTCGCCTCTCTCCTCCCTCTAACATGTAGCTATGAATCGTAATTAACAAACTATAGCTATGGAGCCTAATTAAGTTATTTTTAGTGGCTATTTGCGAAATTTCCTCTTCAAATTTCCAGTAAACGAATTGCCAAATTTTTTAAAATTTATTTGATGATACCAAGCCTATTGGATAGCATGTACTTTGGCCAAGATTATCATGATGCATGGCGCTGTATCCTGTCAAATCTCTTAGTTCTGTGTTCTTACCAGTGCAAATAGGACGGTAGCCTTATAGACGAGTATTTCAATTGTTGACTGTAGTGAAGTGGTGATCCTTCTTCAGTGACCAATATTTTAAATAAACATCCAGGAGTAGTTAGCACCTTATTGTTTCCATTGCTCCTTATAATCTTGTAATCTGACATATTCTTCCTACATATATCAGTTGATGGATTAGTCAAATGCAATGCCAAAATTTTCCGAAATAATATAGAAGAAACTGCAAATATGACCAATACCAGCAATACAAAGTCTTCAGATGTATCAAATTCTAGTGCCTACGGTACTGCCAATTACCCTTTTCTTGAAGGTAATCCATTTACTGCAACACTATGGGCTGGTATAGAGGGGTTCCATATGACAGTCAACGGAAGACACGAGACTTCTTTTGCATATAAAGAGGTTAGTGTTTGCAGTTTCAGCCAGATCACTGAGCTTTATTATCTTTTGGAACTGTTGCATGAATTTTATGGATAACTCCTTTTATAGTGCTGTGTTTCTTCAAATGCAGAAACTCGAACCTTGGTTGGTTAGTGGAGTCAATGTGATAGGTGGTGTGGACACCATATCGATCTTAGCAAAAGGATTACCTGTTTCCAGTGATTTTAACTTGGGCTATGATGTTGAGCACCTCAAAGCTCCATTAACTCCTAAAAAGAGACTTGTCATGTTAATTGGGGTTTTCTCTACTGGAAACAATTTTGAGAGACGTATGGCACTAAGGAAATCATGGATGCAATATGAAGCTGTGCGGTCAGGAGAAGTAGCTGTCCGATTTTTTATTGGTCTTGTAAGTGAGACCTTTAACTGGAAGTAGTTATTGTAGACACTAATTTTCATATTCTCCATCTATTTCAAATACTCCCTCCGTTTCAATTTTTTTACTTTCCTTTTTAGTTCGTTTAAAAAAGAATGCCTCTTCCCTTTTTTGTCAACTCTTTAATTCTAACTTTCCACCTGACATGTTTCAGATCACAAGATTAAAGGGCATTTTGGTACATTCTACATATCTTTAGTTTACGACCACAAGATTCAAAAGTCTTATTTACTTTCTTAAAATTCGTGCCAACCAACCAAACAAATTGAAATGAAGGGAGTACTAAATATAGTAAGGTTGCTACAGTCCTCCTTTGATTGTTTTTTGGTGGCTTGGTAGTTGGTCCTTCTCATGGTCTAGATTTTTGGCATTCTGAATCAACTCACTGCATCTATTGTGATTATGCTTTGTGTCTTCTATTTTGGCCTCTGCAATTGAGACCTTCCCAGCTCTTTTTTCATGTTACACTTCTTTTGTAGTACTTTTATTTGTAATTGCTCGGTTTATGTTCTTGCAATTTATCGTGCGTTTACCTCTTACGATATTGTTGTTTAGCCTTTGTTGCTCAACTACTTTGTCTAATATTTTTCATTGCTCTACTAGGAATTGATCATTACTTATATGTCATTTTGAAAATAAATGCAGGACAAAAATAGGCAGGTCAATTTTGAGCTATGGAAGGAAGCACAAGCCTATGGAGATATCCAATTATTGCCTTTTGTTGATTACTACAGCCTGCTCACTTTGAAGACCATAGCAATTTGCATTATGGGTGTAAGGACTTTCAAGTATTTATGAGTAAAAATTGAATTTAATTATCAGTTAGAAATTTGAGTCTTCTTTTACTTATAATTGCTGAAGGATAGTATTACATACACTCCAAGAAAAGCTTTATAAAGTCTTCCTACACAATTGACAAGTGAGGCTAGTTCTAGTAGTTGAGTATCTCCACCATCAACTCGTCGGTTGAAGGTTCAAATCACACTGGCGAATAATTGGGAACACTATTGATCCTCCCGATTGGGGTGGAGTGGAAAAAAGTCTTTACTACAGAATTCATTTTGGAGAATATGTAGTGTATGAAGGTTTTTTGATTGCGTACATAGGTTTCTGGTATGTGTATAACTGTATAGAGTATCCGTTGCTATATCCTTAAACTAAAATGCGATTTATGGATTATTACAACTCATTAAAGTTGAAAAAGTATCAGGATTATTTCCACAATCCCAGTGCTATGGACACTCTCTATATATTGAATTTCTCATCTGACAAGATGAAACATATCCAATTGGAATATTATTTGACTGCATTTACATGCTCATTCGAAAGTTTGATAGAATATTTGTCTAAAGCATTGGTGTGCTTAAATTGCAGGTTAAAATCCTACCTGCCAAATTAGTTATGAAGACCGATGATGATGCTTTTGTAAGGATTGATGAAGTTCTATCTAGCCTCAAGGGACAGGATCCTAATGGTCTATTATATGGTGGAATATCTTTTGAGTCAGCACCCCACAGGGATAAAGAAAACAAGTGGTATATCAGTCCTGAGGTATTTATTTCTAAACTCGTGTCTTCGTATAGTAATATTACAAACTCCTTTATCACAGTTTCCTTCTGCAGGAATATCCGCCTGCTTCCTATCCCCCATGGGCACATGGACCAGGTTATATTATTTCTCGAGATATAGCTAAGTTCATTGTTCAGGGCCATCAAGAAATGGAACTGATGGTAATACTCAGTCTTATTGTCCCAATTTTATTTTTTTATGTCATTTTTCGTTTTGACCTGATCTCTCTGCCTTCTTATCAACCATGAATTACTAGCACAAAGATAGTTACAAGGAGAAAGATGAATAATTGCACCATTTATTTTGATCTTATATGACTTGAAAGAAAATGGTACCAAACCAATAATCAACTTACTGAAAGAATCTTATCCGCATCATCAATAGAAAGTAGCAAAATACAACAAGTACGCTTCAGTCTTATACAAGTTGGGGTCGGCTATATGAATCTGACTTTTTCATCTAAGCTTATTTTATATCATAATCATCAGACTTAATAGAAAAAAGCGAAATACTGCATAAAAATAGCAACATTTTGCTTTCTGGAGTTCCTCCTTTGTTTGTTTTAGATGTTATGGAAGCAGAACAACTAGGAACTATCTAGTATGGAAAAACTACGGATGTTAGCATTATTCTCTGTTATATACAATCGTCTTATCGTTTGAACCAAAAACAGAAAAGAGTAGAGAAAAAACACGTGAGACGAAATTCCTAAGTCGAAATTCTACTCAATATGCTAAATTTGTTTTGTTTGTGATGTTCTGCCAGCTTTTTAAACTTGAGGATGTTGCTGTGGGCATTTGGGTTGAGGAATTCAGGAGGAAGGGTCACAAAGTACAGTATGTTAATGATGAAAATTTTTACAATGCCGGTTGTGAATCAGACTATATTCTTGCACATTATCAGAATCCGAGGATGGTACTATGTCTGTGGGAGAAACTGCAGAAAGAACACGAACCAAACTGTTGCGAGTGATCGTGCTGTAATCCTGAACGTTGCAAATCGACTAGTGAGTACAATCTTTTTGCAGATATAATGGTTTCAAATATGGTTCTGTTTGTTGTTTATTCTTTGACAAAGGTCATCAAACTGCAATTGTATATTGTTTCATTGGCACTATATTGTTGTTATTCATGTAATCTATGTGCCATCTTATGTTGTCTTGGTAAGCTGATGTTGAATGTTGAAAAAGGAGTAATAGATACTAAATATATTTATACATATGCTATGACAACATACCCAGTATTATCCCACAAGTGGGGTTCGGTAGAGTGATGTGTACGCAGATCTTACCCCTGTCTTTGTGCGGGGTACAGTGGTTGTTTCCTATTGACACTAAGCTTAGGAAAATCATTTTTCAAAATAGGTTTGAAATGAAAATATCGAAAAAAGGAAAGTATTGACGTCAAAAATAGTAAAGATAATTAAAGTAAATGAAACAACAGTAATAATAAAATTGAAGAATAAGATAACGAGAAGAGGGAGCAAATAAGAGGTGCTCCGAACTAGAACCTCCTCTCCCATCAAAAAGAGAGACAATAATGTTCGACTATCTACTAACATTCTACTCTAATCCTCGACTTCCATGTACTCCTATTAGGAATTATGTACTCGATAAGCTAAAGATGTGTCATGTCTTGTTCTCAATTCTTCCTCGGTCTACCCTTTACCTCTTCAAGAATTACTATACAATATTAGTGTAAAAAAGTTGAAGTCCAATACTATACTAATATCCCATTACCTGTTGAACTAGTGCCATCTTTTTTGAGTGCTTGGTCCTACTAGAGTTAGTGTTTTGACTTTTTATGTCTTTGTTTTCGTGTCACTTTACCTACCAATCTTTAATGTGGTTGTGCTCATTTTGGATTTAGTGGCGTTCTTATTCAACTGAAGATTTATTTAAAACATTAAGATTTTTGTATATTCCATGTTTTTTCGAGTCTTCCACTCCACTTATAAAATTACATCAGGAATTTATCAAGAGGATTAAGAATATGTTACGTGTCACTCAAATCAATATATACAAAAAGGTTATTGTAATCCTATATGCATAATATAATTTTCTACAATTGGATGGACCTTGATAGTTGCTTGTTCTAGTTTTCCTTTACCCCTTTCTTTGTTTGAAAACACCTTTAAAATTAATGGAAAATACAGAGTATTATTTATTAAAGTCAACGTAGACTTAACTTGAAAATAATAAATATTTCTCCATTTGTTATACTTTTAACGAATAAATATATTATTAACGTGATTAGTGACGTTTTAATTTGGATTGAAGAATTTTGATATATATATATATATATATATTTGTAGAACTATCTAGAAAGAAAAGGATACTTCTTGACCCTAGCCATTGTTTCAACAAAAGAAAGTGACTTAGTTTGTAATGAAAGTTTTGACGTGATTGATAAAGTTATCGTTATTTAATTAGAAGGTCACGTCTTTGAGTTGTAAAAACAGTCTTTTGTAAAAATATAGAGTAAAATTGTGTATAATAAATTCTTTTCATTCGATCTTTTTATGAACGTCATGCCTAATGAGAGTTTGATATATCGAGCTATTTGAATAGACATAATTTTGACACAACCTACCTTTAATTATGCTTAAAAACAATACTTAATTTAGGTTATCGTATGAAGTGGAAAGCATGCCGTGTGACTTATTCGTGTTAAATATGGACGTATCTGATATTTTATCTATTTTTGTTAAATTTGTTTTCGTAATGTCTATATTTGAATCAATTTGTCCGTTTGTCATTTCTATGCGTGAGCGATTATTAATTTGAAAATTGATAGTGTTGATGTAATCTTAATGTTCAAGAATAAGTAGAAAATACGTCAATGATTGAAATTTCAAAATAACTTGGATCATTGATGTTACGGGTGCATCGTATATATATATTGATTTTGATACAAATACTTTTGCGTAACAGGTGATGCCATCATCATATATTATAGCAAAATTTTATTTACACCTTATATTTATATTAAATTAAATAATTTAATGAAATGATGATATATTTATATGGACTAATCATGATTAAGTGATAAAAATTCTACTAGCAAATAGAGTACATTTTTAATAACATTACCATACTTGTAATTATTCTCTCCTAGAGGATTAGGTATCTAAATAAAGAATAAATTAAAAAGCCTTTTAGAAGCTCCAATATAAACATATTTAATTAGCATGAATAACCCCATTATCTTAATTAAGATTATTCCTTCCTTTCTGCCTCTTAATTAGATTTTTAAAAATAAGGTCTCTCATAATAGCATTTAATTTAATTTTCAAAATTTTCCTCCTTAAAAAGTCAATCAAGCTTTCGTGTATAATAGGAAACCAAGTAAATGGCATATTATCAAGTAGCTGATTAGTTATTCTAATTCGTATCGTCCTTATTAAAAATATTTATCATTTTAAGAATTTAATTCAAGTCTATCGATATATTAGGATATCTCATTACATACATGGACATTATAAACTTGTCATCAATTCTAACACAAACAAATATTATATTTTATATTTATAGACATAAATAAAAATAAAATAGTTAAATATAAATAATTTTCTTTTTATAAATTTTAAGTGTAATGTGAATATTCGACCACCGAGTGAACTAATAAATAAAAAGATCATGTAATCCGAGTAAGAATCGATTTTGCTTCTTTTTTTTTTTTTGCGTCACGCGTTACTACCACACGCCCTATTTAATCCGAGTAAATACTAAGCCGCCTCTTAATCTATAAATTTCTTCAAGAACCCAACTTGCTTTTGCTTCTATTTCAACGATTAATTAAACCCTAATCTGTTTTTAACAAACAAATTATTCATAAAATCTGTCATAATCCAAACAAAAACTTCAAATTATTGTTCAATTTTGGATTAACTCATTTGATGATTGTGAAGAATTCAACGACGGCGGCGAAGATGGTGGTAGTAGATGCGGAGATTTTGTGTCAGCCGAATGTTTCCGTTGAGTACATCGGAGTTTCAACGGCGGCGCCGGTGGTCGGCGATGAGGATTTGGACTTCTTTGATGTTTCGGCTACTGCTACGTCTTCTTCTCTTCCAAAATCTCGTGAATTTCGCTCTGCTGATTTGGTTTCTGTTGAGATTTCCCGTTCTGACTCGGTAAAGTTTCAGATTTGATTTCCCGTTTTGTCTTCTGCTATTTTTGGTAACTGTTTGAGTTAGTTTGTGTGCAATTTTGCGTATTTTGAAGAATTTACCTAATTTTGTGCTTTGTGATTCGAATCGGGGATCTCAAAGTTGTTAGTCTAGGTTATCCCCTTTTCAGGGAAATTATTTTCTGCAGCACTTTCTTTGTGTATTTGTTTGCTGTGAAGAATTGGATCTGCCTAGAGGTTCTGATATTGTATTATTTAGGGTTTGGAGTTAAAAAAGTTCATCTGATAGATATTATTGCTATGAATAAGGGTGTAAAAAACTCAATTCTGCTATTTTGAGTTGTTTTCAATTCTGGAATTGAGCGAGAGGCTTTCGAAAACAGCCTCAACGTAGTGGTAAGGTCTGCATACACTCGATCCTTTCTCTTCAGACTCTACTTGTGGGATTATATTGCGTATGTTGTTGTTGTTGTTCGATTCTGGGATTGTACGTATGTGAACTTTGCAAGGTATAACAGGTCCAAGTTGAAAGAATGAGGGTTCTGCTAAGTTTAGGGTCTGTGTCAAAATTGTGTAACTAAGATGAATTCTCTGAGGATTTGTATATCTGACTGAACTAAGCGGGGGTTGAGTTGTAGTTGAATGATTTTTCTATTTGCTAAAGAAATGGATTTTAACTTTCAAACTCTTATTTGGGTCTCTTCATATGATTAACTGATGGTTTTTGTTGTTGCTTGTTGATTTATTGAGTTATTTGACTATACTATTATCATTTCTTATGTGGACTGTGGTTATGATTGAATAAGTTTTGTTTTCTTAATGCTTGTTGATACTGGTTATATGAATATGTGGTTGAAATGCAATGTACCCGTGGTTTGATCTGACCTTATATATTTTGCAATTAGCAGGGTGTGAGATGCTCAACTAATACTCAGACGACTATAATTGATTCAACTAGAAGCAGTAATGTTATCCCAGCTATTCGTTCGGGTAGCTATACTGATATTGGACCTCGTAGATCCAATGAAGATGAGCATATTCGTGTTGATGATCTTTCATCTCAGTTAGGTTCTCTATACAATTGGCCTCTTCCAGGTGCCTTCTATGCTGTGTTTGATGGTCATGGAGGTTCTGATGCAGCTGCTTATGTCAGGACTAATGCAATGAGATTTTTCTTTGAAGATGCTAATTTGCCGCAAACGTCTGCTGTTGATCAAGCATTCTTGGAAGAATTGGAGAGTTCTCATTTTAGAGCATTTTTGATTGCTGACCAGGCCTTAGCTGATGAATGTAGTGTCGATGCCTATTGTGGGACAACAGCAATAACTGCGCTGGTTTTAGGAAGACATCTGGTTGTTGCTAATGCCGGTGACTGTCGTGCTATTCTTTGTAGGAAAGGTGTTGCAGTTCAGTTGTCTCAAGATCACAGGCCAACTTGTTTGGCGGAACGACAAAGAGTTGAGAAATTAGGCGGTATTATTGAATATGGTTGCTTAAATGGAGATCTTGCAATTACTCGAGCCCTTGGAGATTGGTATATGAAGCTTCCATTTGGGTCTGCATCTCCTCTTACAGCAGAACCAGAAGTTAAGCAAATGTTGTTGACTGAGGATGATGAGTTCATGATACTTGGTTGCGATGGCATCTGGGATGTGATGTCTAACCAAGATGCAGTGAATGTTGTTCGCCGTGAGCTTAGGCTGCACAATGACCCACAGCAGTCTGCCAGAGAACTTGTGAATCAAGCTTTATGTAAAGACACAGATGACAATCTCACTGCAATTGTTGTATGCTTTACTTCTCCTGATCACCGAACTTCAGTTCCATCACAGAGACCAAGATTCAGGTGTTGCAATTTGTCCGAGGACGCAAGGAAGAAGCTGCAAAGTTTGTTAGGAAGCAATTGAGTGTAAACTAGCATTATTTCATGACCATACTAATATAATTTTTCCTACAATGTGTATAAAAGAATTGTTTTATTTCTGGTTTCATGTCTGTTTGAGGCTGCTTCAGGGTAGTGAGAAAAAACAGCCAGCAGTTTTGTAAGCTGTCAATTTTTTTTAATGGAAAGATAGAACTTGTGGTGTGATATTTTGTGTTATTTCTGAAATTAATTGTCACAATGCATTTTACCATTACAGCCATCTACCTTTAATAGTTATTAAAATCTATGTTGCTTGGACATTTTTGGAGTTGTACATTTGTGAATCTTTAAAAAATGCACTACTAGTGTTCATATTCATATTGAATTACCGGCAAACTGGAGATGGATGAACATGGGTCGTTTACCTTACCAGCGCAGGAGTCAATAACCCACGAAATTAACTGTATCATTCAAAAATACATCATTTTTGAAGGATTTAACAAGCACATCACAATAATTTTAAAGGACATCGGTTTAAAGTATTGTCAAATTTATGTGGCTTAATGTTTAGCTGCTTGTTTTTTTAAACACACTTAAATGAGTGGCTTTCAATTGTGAAGAAGAGTGGGCTACCTCATCTAGATTGGGGAGGCTTTGTAATCTATTTTGGGCCAAGAATGAAGGTTTAATAGGAGGTAGGGTTTGTGAGGACATTATTTTTCTTGTGGCAAAGGATATTTATTATTACTATATGATGGAAAATATTTCCTAACTGATGCTAAATATCCCAATCTTTTCTTATCTGTTTATCTTTTGGTGTTTTCCTTCAAACCCCATAAATGATAAACAATGAAATGGATACAACTCTTTTACATTATTGTTCAAAATTTGAACCAAGAAAAACAAAAAACTAAGGTCATTTTTTATTCTACGCCTAAATTTTGATTAGCGAAACTAAGCAAGTAATATGTGTATTGGTGACATGTAGTATATATTTAATGAAATAATTGAAGTGTATGCAAATTGACACAATGCCAATTTTACAAGATAAAATAAGTTATTTAAATTATGATTTTATAGTTGTGAAAGCTTTAGTGGTATTTCTCCTCTTCTTTCTCCATTTTTTTTTCTGTGTGTTCTAAATCATGTGTCTTCAAAGGACAATTTTTGTTATCTTGCCTCGCAAAGATGGTCGAGTTGGTTAAACAAATAATCTTTCAGAATAGAATTTCAGATTTAAGATTTTCTTCATATTATCTGATCGAACTTATCACACATGGCTGGTTAAATACAATTTACTAATCTTATGAAGTTTACAAAGAATTATACGTTTGTGATTTCTTTGTCGATAAAAGAAACTCTTGTTATATTTCTCTCTTACTATTTCTTGACCCTTTATATTAGTAAGTAATTAACAAGGTTTGGTGACAAAAAAAAAAAAAAAAAACTTCAAAAATATTATTATATGCTTCCTTCTTTGACTAGCATAGTGTTAAAAGAATAAAATTTAAAAAATTAATGTTATTTGTGACTATTATTCACCTTATTAAAGATAATCACAAATTTAATTTACAGACATTCTTTTTAGAACTGAATACGATAAAAGCATATGCAAATCAAAATTAGATTATAAGAATAATAGGTAAGAATAATAGATAAGTTTATTACTTTCTTTTTCAATGTATTATATTACCAATTATTTATTGGTCCTTATGTTCCTCGTTATGCTCAACATGACTGCTTTTCTTTTCGCTAGTGATAAAAATAAGACTGCATAAACTCCACCCGATCCATTATATTGGCATGTTGTAATAAAAAAAAAAAATGCCTCCACATAATAAATGAAATAATAAATCAGCGCACACCTCCACCACTATACATATATTTTTCTACAAATATATAATAAGAAAACTCGGCGAAAAACTGTTCATTTTTTCAGAGCTGAAAATTCAAGCCGGAAAAAATGGCGATTGGGAGCTTAGCTAGACGAAAGGCTTCAACAATATTATCTTCTAGATATCTCAAGTATTCATCTTCTCTTAGCAGAGGTTACGCTTCGGGATCCGATGAGAACGACGTCGTTGTTATTGGTGGTGGACCCGGCGGATATGTGGCGGCGATCAAAGCGGCGCAGCTAGGTCTCAAAACTACCTGTATTGAGAAACGTGGTACTCTTGGTGGTACTTGTCTCAATGTTGGCTGTATTCCTTCTAAGGTAATTTTTTTAGATTTTTTTGATTTAACAAAGTTTCGAATCTTCATAGATCTATTGATTTTTGCTATTGTAATACTGTTTATTATGCGATAGTATGTGACGATGATGTCGATTAAGAGTATTCTGCTATTGAGTATTGAGCTAAAAAATTGCGTATTCATTTGGTTAACTTTGTGATGATTTTGATTTGAGAGGCTGTTGTCAGATATCAGTTTGATATTTTAGGGTTTAAATAAATCTATATTAGGTTATTCTGTAATGTGAGTTCTGTGAGAAAATTGAAAACTTTGTGTTTGGTGTGATGGAAATCATCTTCCATAGAAAATATTTTTTCCAGCATTTCAGTTAGTGAGTGAAAATATTTTCTGAAACAAAAAATTATGTGCTAAAGATTAGTAATGATGTTCACAAATTGGAGTGTTATAATGAATTTTTTTTTATTGAAGATTAATAGTAATAATGTCTTGACTATTAGTTGGAGCAAGTAGGATGAAGTTAAAAAATTAAGGTAGTGACAAGGAACTTCCAACCTATAAATGAGGTTCATTTTCCACCTTTTGACGGAAATGTATTCCTTTATTATTTGGTAACCAAATACCAGGAGACAGAATTCTTGACAAGTGACCTTCGTCATACCAAACACACTTGGTAATTCAGGAATTCACTTCTCTAAAAGATTCTGAAGTTGCTTTGAAATTCCAAGGAGGGATGTAGTTAACATAAGAATACACTTTTAGGCAATTCTTAAATATGTAGTATTGGTTTGTGACCTGTATTATTTAAAGGAATAATGTGTGTTAAATTTTGCATTAGTAATAAAAGTCTTTGGTTGTTATGTTTAATCCATGTATTGAATTTTTTTGCAATAAGAGACGTTATATGTCATCGACATCCTTTTTTTTTTTCCAACCAGATTGCATGCTAAAATCTTGTTTAGTTATTCATCTCTTATTATCTCTCATTTGCTTCTAATAATTTTTATAGGATTAGCTTTAGAATTATCGGAAGTATTACACATACAACTTTCATTTGCTATGTTGACACTTCAAATTGTCATGGTATAGAAAAATTTCATTGTTTAAGTTTTGTATAATTTTATAATTGTTAGAAAATGTGGATTAGTCATCAAGTTGCAATCCCAACACTATAATCTTAGTATAACATGTTTGTGAACCCAAAGTCTCTATAGTTCTCTCAACATTATACAATCTTTTAAAGTACCATTTTTACAACTTCTGCTTTTGAAAGCATCACAGTCTTCCTATGAGGTGGAGACAATGGAAAATGTTTCTTCCATTTCTTTAGCTGCAATAAAGTCAAAATAAAATTTCCAAACTGTTCAATCAAGTATCAAGCCACCCCTGCAGAAAAAGGAAATATAAGAAAGACCAAAAAATAGTACTCCCTATGTCCCATTTCATGTGGTACCATTTGACTTGGCACGGTATTTAAGAAATAAAAGAAGACTTTTAAAATTTGTAGTCTAAAACAATCCTTAGATATTTATGTGGCTGTAAATCATTTCATTGAGGGAAAAAGGGGGATTTTAAAGTTATATTGTTTCTAATTATATAGTAAGGTGACATTCTTTTTGGGACGGATTAAAAAGGAAAGAGTGTCACATAAACTAGGATGGAGGGAGTATGTAATTTCTGACTATCCAGCTGTGACTTGTGAAGTGTTGATTATATATTTTTTGGTTGATAAAAGATGAAGGAAATGGCAATCGTCTCCACTGATTTCGATAGCAGATATATGCTGCATAATGAATGATATATTCTTTTCAGTACTAAATATAATTTGTTTCTATTTGAATTAGAATCGAGTAATTTTATCCAAAGTGACATAAAATAAAATAGAAGGTGCTTTCTCTAAGAAGTAAAATAAAATGTAGACCTAATTTTTGAGTTATATGAAACTATTGGAAGGGGATTGTAGACATTCTAATTTCCAATTGATGAGTTAATCTGTGACTTACATATATAAGTAAAGACATCTGGCATAATCAACAGTCACATTATTTTAGTTGCTGAGTGATGTGGTCAGTTGTGGTTCCAATTGACGAGTTGACTTGTAGCTTTCATATACAATTAGGAACCTGTTTTTTTTTTTTTTTTTTTTTTTTTGGTGCTTCAGCTTCTTCCTTTTTTCCTGAATTTGAACTTCAACATGTATTGGTTCTCCTTTCGATAGTTTTACCTAAGCTAGTTAAAGACCAAAAGTTCTGGATGGCCCAATCTGCCACCCTTAAATGAGGCATACTATCTTGATATAGATTTTAATCTTGATGAAAGTTTTCTTGCGAATATTTAGTGGGCTTTCCTTTCTTCTATTTTTTCGTCAAAAGTTCCGAAGGTTAAATACTTTTCTCATGGTTGTGCATTTTTTCCTTGGTTTGGCTTCTTAGCAAGGTATATATTTATTCTTACGTGATAATTTGCATTGAAGTATATATTCACAACTTTCCCTATTCTATGTTAATATAGAGGTGGTTTCAAAAATAAATATTATATTGATATAGGATACTCATATTGATAAAATAATTTTAGCCGCTTATTGTAAATTGTAAAAACAGGGATTTTACCCCCTTTATCTAATGCTGAATCGACGACATATTCTAAGTAAGAAGAGCTTTTTGGATTTGAAAAAGAAAACAACTTTACTGACATTTGCATGTTCTGAAGAGTCCTCTGAATATTTTGGTCTTAGTTAGTTTCGATATATTTGTGGAATATGAACAAAAAAGAGTAGATAAGCTGAATGTATATGGCTAACTCAGTTTCTTTGATGCCCTTAAAATGTGACATGCCCGAGGGTTCTCCTGTTGTGAATAAAGACGTAACTTCACTGAGAGGCCATTTTCGTTGGTATCTAACCTTGTGCCTAGCTTACCCAATGCTGTCCATAGGGTGCTTATATTCTTATGACCTCCAGTTATGTTGTAATAACCCTCAACTATAGAGTTCTGCTCTAGTAATTTGCTAATTGACATTCTGTTTATGTGACATCATGAACTTAAGTTCATTCTTTGGCATAGTAAAATTAACAATGGTACTCTTAAAATATACTTGGCAGAGTGCACGGGTTTATGCCCATCTTTCTTGTCGATGATTGTGCTTGGAGCTCTGTAGTCAGCTTTTGAGGTGTAATTCTTACTGTTTCTGCTTTTCATGTGTAGGCACTTCTTCATTCCTCTCATATGTATCATGAAGCTCAACATTCTTTTGCTAGTCATGGTGTGAAGTTCTCTTCTGTTGAGGTAGATCTTCCGGCCATGATGGCCCAGAAAGATAAGGCTGTGGCTGGCCTAACACGAGGTATTGAGGGTCTATTTAAGAAGAACAAAGTGAACTATGTTAAGGGCTATGGTAAATTCCTTTCCCCTTCTGAAGTTTCTGTTGACACAGTGGAAGGTGGTAATACTGTTGTTAAGGGGAAGAATATTATAATTGCGACTGGTTCTGATGTCAAAAGTCTACCTGGGTTAACCATTGATGAAAAGAGAATTGTATCATCTACTGGAGCTTTAGCTTTGACTGAAATTCCAAAAAAACTGGTTGTTATTGGTGCTGGCTACATAGGCCTCGAAATGGGATCTGTCTGGTGCCGCCTTGGCTCAGAGGTGACTGTTGTTGAATTTGCATCTGATATTGTTCCAACCATGGATGGTGAAGTTCGCAAGCAATTCCAACGTTCTCTTGAGAAGCAAAAGATGAAGTTCATGCTTAAAACTAAGGTGGTGTCAGTTGACACTGTTGGCGATAGTGTGAAGTTGACCCTTGAACCTGCAGCTGGTGGTGAGCAGACTACACTTGAGGCTGATGTTGTTCTTGTTTCTGCTGGTAGGGTTCCATTCACTTCAGGACTTGGATTGGACAAGATAGGTGTTGAAACTGACAAGGCTGGTAGGATCTTGGTCAATGAACGTTTTGCCAGTAATGTCCCAGGGGTATATGCAATTGGTGACGTCATTCCTGGGCCAATGCTTGCTCACAAGGCAGAGGAGGATGGTGTTGCTTGTGTGGAATTCATTGCAGGCAAGGAGGGTCATGTGGACTACGATTTGGTTCCTGGTGTTTGCTACACTCACCCAGAGGTGGCTTCCGTTGGGAAAACTGAAGAACAGGTTAAGGCACTTGGAGTTGATTATCGCGTAGGCAAATTTCCTTTCCTTGCAAACAGTAGGGCCAAGGCAATTGATGATGCTGAAGGAATTGTAAAGGTAATTGCTGAGAAGGGAACGGACAAAATCTTGGGCGTCCATATTATGTCATCAAATGCAGGGGAGCTTATTCACGAAGCAGTCCTGGCTTTGAATTATGGAGCATCAAGTGAAGACATTGCTCGTACATGCCATGCACATCCAACAATGAGCGAGGCTCTGAAAGAAGCAGCCATGGCCACTTATGACAAGCCAATTCACATGTAGAGATAGTGTCATATCATTGTTTTTTATTTTCCTTCGAGTATCTCGAATACTTGGAGCAGATTTTCTAATTGCCATATCATTCCTCAAGTATATCTGGAACAGAAGTTTCCTCCCCCTCTCCTCTCTTAATTGGGTACTCAAAGTTAATGTTTTCTCTTCTGCATATTCATTACTGTAATAAAGATACAAGCTGCATGTCGAGTTTAAATGCCATCAATGGTGAGTTTCATTAAGTTTCCTTTTAGCCCCGCCCCATCTTTGATCAGCACTAAAGATTTTGCTTGATTGAAATTTACGAGTCTTTACTTTCCGCTTTACCTCCATGAGGTAATGGTAAGGTCTCCGTACCTCTACCCTTTTTGGACCTCACTTGTGGGATTTCATTTGGTATGTTGTTGTACTTTTCACTTTTAATGGTGTTTGCCCTCAAGCAGTGTATGGCTGTGATACTGGCAGAGGTTGTGTAAGTAATCCATAATATCAAATAAATTGTTTACGTCTTTGGTAAACTTACCAACGGCTACAGTTATAGTGATCTTCCTATTCAACTACTTTGATCATTTCCGAGCATCTCATATCTTTTTCTGGGCATCTGAAGATTCAATCATTTTTGTATGATACTTTGCTAATATTCTTGTTGTACCTCCTTGTTATTGACTCTGCAGTGCGGCAATCTCATTGACATCAAAACTATAGAAATGTGAGTTTAATGCTTTATTAGCCATTTTGTTTCCTTGTTCCTTTTGTCCTTCAATTGTTAATATGCATTGTCGCAATGAAAATATATTGTGTAACGTAGCTATTTATCTCCTTTAGTAGACCTATCCAGCGTAAATCCAAATGCCTGGCCGGGACTGGGTAGAGTCATTGAAGAGTTTGAGAGCTACCAACAATCGACGAATTGGCTCAGTAAAATGTAAAAAAAAGGAGGTAATGGAAACACTAATCTGAGTTTATTGATGCACTTATATGTTTGTTCATCGAATTCTCCCTGGGAAGAGAAGAACGAAGAACGTTAAACAGCCCAAGCTGACCATAAGTTACTTGCATTAGCGTCTATGAAGTGAATACAATAATTGCAAACAAGCAAGACACACACCCTTTAGAAAAGTTTGTGTTCTTATTGGATTTCAGTACAGTAAAGTAAAACTGATATATGTATTACTATAAGTGCATCAATTTGTGAATCCAGTTTAGGGACTGAGAGTTACTGTGGTTTGTAGTCGATGATAAGGACTTTCTCCAGCTGAGGAAGCAATGTATTTGCATATTCAACATGAACGGGATGAGCTATATACTCTGCAACGCCTTCTAAACTGTCAAACGTCGACTCAAAAACATGAGTGAAACCTTGGTGAAGGTTTTCTATGCTCACATCCTCACCCCTGCAATAATGACATACAAATTACATTTCAATACTTGTATGAACTTACAAGGAAAAAAAGAAAAAAAAATCCCACTCAGTTTAATGTGCGTTTCAATGTCGTCATCAAGGTTCTAAGACGTCCTTTTCCTTACCAATGAGCTTCTTCTAAAGAGGTGACGCTAAACAATTGATATTTCACTTTTATAGTATTTTTTTCTCAATTTCTTTGTTCATATATTTGTCAATCATGCTTATAATTATTAGTCTTGGACTAAATATATATTTGTATTTTTTTCATTAAAGCCCACATCTTATTTGCGCTTTGCTCTTAAAGCCCCAATGGACCTTAAGAGTTTGAGTTTTTTTGCGTTTTTTGCTTTTGATAACAACGTGCCTCGCTATCTCCTTTTTGCCCCAATTTCCCTAGACATAAAGCCTCAAGGCATTGCCACCAGAAGCAAGACAAAATATAACTTCTACATCACTTTCCATCAAGCATATATATAAATCAATATTGAGTTTAATTCAACAGGACAATCTCTTCAAGTTAAAAGTTTATAAGTGGAATTCTTTTTGGATAACCGATAAATCCCCGAAGACCAATGGTGTACAGTTTGAAACTCGATAGATAATAGACCCACTCCTCTACCCTTCTCTACTTAAATGCTAGGCTATTGTCTGCCTAGGATTCGAACCCATCACCTAACTGACATAGCACGAGCTGTGCTCTAACAACTAGAAGGGGGAATTACCAAAATCAAAACATTTATAGTTCCAATTCCAGGAATGCATTTTGTTTATTTTATTTTAACATTGTACACATAGAGTAAATGATCATTTGTGAACTTTGTATGTCAAGCTTAAACTATCCCTTCCGCCCCATAGTGGGAACTCGAGTGCTCTTTCTGATCCCAGAGGTTACTACTTCTGGAGTATCTTAGTCAAAGCGTGATATAATCTTTACATGTTATCAACGCCAAAAACAAACCAACTATTTTTTTTCCAAGATGGTGTCTAGGCGAGTGGGTAAGGGGTTGGAAATGTTCTCAAGATTTCACGCTACTAGAACTCGCCCTAAGGACAATGGCATCTTCAATTTCAAAATGATGGAAGAAATAACAAATCCTTAACATGTTACAGGTAGGCATAGGCACAAAAGAAAGAAAGTCATTTTGTGCTTCAAATATCTATTTTTATAGAATTTATCTCAATATATCACCTACTTACTTACCTAACCATACACCTTAAAAGGATCAGAGAAATGATCTTCCATCATAAAACATTTTCCATGAGACACATTTTCCTCCATACCAAACGCAGCTTATCCCCCTCTCCCGCTTCTGGCCGAGGCAAGGATGCATTAGTTTGCACACGAGAAGCGGGTGAGGTATAGTAGACCTAAATGAGAAGTAACATAAAAGACATATACTGGAAACAAGCTAAGGGTAGAACTTTCACATTTCTAAGAATTTTATAGGGGAGCAAGGAGGAGCACCTAGTAACGCTGACCACCACATAAGCCACTAGTATCTGAGAGAGAGCGGACAGCACGTTGTATAAGTTGGTGTGATTGGTGAGGACTTTGTTTATCAGTAATCACCTTTTGTTGTCTTTTAAGTTTAAGTATGTCTGTTGCAGGTGATGAAACCTCTAGTAAATGTAACCACTCACGGAAACACCCAAGGAAGTTATGGGTGATGTTAGAATCCATAATGAAACAATTATACGATATGAATGGTACGGAACCTTAACGATCATTTTAGAAGTAGCCCTTTACTAGCCTAATGTCTCCGGTCAATGCTCCATTCTAAGAAGTTTTAATAGCCTAATAACTGGCAATAATTGTGTTATGACTTGCAGCAAATGTGCTCATCAACACTGATCTATACATTTTAAGTACTTTTCCAGTTTTCCTCATCTAGATCCCAATCAGCTAAAAAAGTTCAACAGATCTAGAAAATTCTTTCCTTTTATCACACTGACCTTTAAACTTACCAAATAACATACTCAATGTAATCCCACATAGTGAGATCTGAGAGGGTAACTGTACGCAGACCTTACCCCGGAGGTAAAGAGGTTGTTTCCGACAGACCCTCGATTCAACTTACCAAACTAACACACTAATGAAAATCAAGAATGCAAAAGTTTTTATTTTTATGTTTCCAATCATAAGAACCAAGAATGTCAACATGGAACATCAAAATCAGATACACACATAAAAAGGGGTTGCTCCAATACTCGAGTAAAAAGAGACAAACCATCCACAGATAAGGTAAAAACAGGGGGAAAAAGGAAAAGGGGTTGAATAGATAGCACAGAAAATATTGAAGATTTGTGGAGGAGACAAGAAAGAGGGCACCAATAAAATCTAACAATACTAAAGTTTTGCTTTTTATGTTTTCCAATCATAAGAATGTCAACATGGAACCTCAAAATCAAGCACACACATAAAAAGGGGTTGCTGTAATACTCAACTAAAAGAGAAATCAACCACAGATAAGGTCAAAAGCAGGAGAAAAAGGGAAAAGGGGTTGAGCAAGATTGAAGATTTATGGAAGAGAAAAGAAAGAGGGTACCAATGAAAAGCCTTCATGGGTTCAACAAGATCCTGAATGTTCTTTCATTTTATCACATTGACCTTTTAACTTACCAAATGATACGCATACTCAATGTAATCTCACAAAGTGAGATCAGAGGAGAGTAACTACACGCAGACCTTACCCTAGAGGTAGAAAGATTGTTTCTGAAAGACTCTCAATTCAACACACCAAACTAACACACTAATGAAAATCAAGAATGCTAAAGTTTTTATTTTTATGTTTCCAATCATAAAAACCAAGAAAGTCAACACTGAACCTCAAATCAAGCACAATGAAAATCAAGAATCCTAAAGTTTTGCTTTTTATGTTTTCCAATCATAAGAATGTCAACATTGAACCTCAAAATCAAGCACACACATAAAAAGGGGTTGCTTTAATACTCAACTAAAAGAGAAATCAACCACAGATAAGGTCAAAAACAGGAGAAAAAGGGAAAAGGGGTTGAGTAAGATTGAAGATTTATGGAAGAGAAAAGAAAGAGGGTACCATTGAAAAGCCTTCATGGGTTCAACAAGATTGACAAGATTAGCATACTGCTTAATGAGTTCATCAATTTGTTCAGGTGGAATCCCATCTTTGAACTTTGCTAGCAAAATGTGCTTCACCACTCCTCCTTTACCACCCTCCATTTCTATTTTCTCACTCTTCTTCCTTGACTAGAGAAGCAAAAATTTTGGAGAGGAAAGGGTCCTTTGGTTGATTTTATTAGTAATCAATCCACTTGTCCCAATTTCTCTCTCTCTATCTCTATCTCTCTCTCTCTCTCTCTCTTCTAAAGAATTGACTTTAGTTATTAAATGATAGAACAAGTGGAAGCAATTTCCTTGCTTATTTAGTTGACATTCATAAAAATACACATATGATTTATGAGTTCAATCTATCTTATTTAGTAAAAAGACGGATATTTTTGGCTTATTATCAGATAATGACTTATATTTATAAATTTTGTATAGTTTAGTATACACACATGTGTGTATTTAAAAATCCTAATAGCCACACATAACATAAAATTGTTCATACATATATTTAACTTCAACTTCAACAATATGTACACACTTACCGTTAATCACACATACATACACATAAATTTCCAAGATTATATGATATCTACACGATTTTCAAATTAGATATATGTATTCTACATTTTTTAAAATTAAAGTACTATCACATTTTGACATGTAGCAAAATCTCCTTATATTTTGGAGAAAAAAAATCAATAGTATTATTTACGAAATTTTCATTTTAAAAAAAAAGAAAAGAATTATCATGTTTTTCATTTATTTTATTTTTTCAAAATAATATTATTGTAGGTCCTTACTCCGCATCAATTGCAGCGCCGAAAGCCAAAGTAATTTTCTACATTCATATTTGAGTTTCCCATTTAGAGAAGAACTCTCAAATTCATGGTGTATTTTGCTGGGTAATTTCCAGGGTTTCAAAATGTCACTGAGATTATTCGACATCGGAAAACAAGCTTTACTCTATGGAAAATCAAAATGCACGCCGTCCTTGTGCAAAACAGTTTACATAAAACTTTAAAAGCCGATCAATGGAAGGAGATCGATGAACAAGCTCGATCTCTAATTCATTTATACCTCGCAGATGAAATTTTACGCAAAGTAATTGAAGAGACAACAGCAAAACAAGTTTGGGATAAATTAGAAGCTCTGCATTTGGAGAACATTCGAGCAAACAAGCTGCTTAAAAAGCAATGTTTATATTCTCTTCGAATGAAACAAGAAGGTACTACTACTGCTTCTGTTACTTCTCATATTAATGATTTTGAATCGATCGTTACGGATCTGGAAAATTTGGATGAGAAAATTGATGATGAAAAAAAGGCTTTGTTGTTATTGCGTACTTTACCTTGTTCGTATGAAGATTTTGTTGATGAAATCGTAGATGGTGAAGTTAAATCTTCATTGTTGAAGATTTCTTCAACTGAAAGTTCATCACAGTTTTGATCTAGATCCAGAAAAGGAGAGGTAGTGTGTTGGAATTGTGGTAAAATTGGTCATGTTCGTAGAAATTGTGATGAATAATGGAGGAGTGAAATGGTTATTAGTCAAATTGATTCCCATCAACTAAACACAATCGAAAACGGATTCATGATTTGAAAAAAAAGTCTACGAACACCTTTCAATTAGTACTATATGATAATAATTGAGTTTGTGATCCAATACATATATGGATTATCATGACAAAAGCTATTGAATTTCCGTAGCCAATCCACCTTGTTTTGATGGTTATAAGTTGTAACATATGCTTCATGAGACATGTATTATATTGTAATGTGCGTGTTGTTTTGATGAATATAATATTTAAATAGTTTCAATACTATTTTATTGCTTTGATCAAGTCTCCTAAATAACAAGCCTTAATTTTTATTTTTTTTGTCAAAACTCTATAATTATGCCTCGTGCCTTTTGCTCTTCTAACATAAAAGGTGGTCGGTAGTTCTTTAAGTTCTAAGAATATGTTCGACATCTCAACGGCGGGATTTGATAGCTATTATTTCATCAAAGTTGTATTTTAGTGCTCTTCTAAAATAAAGAAAAGTTCTTTTAAAATAGACATTTCTTATTACCATAATAGGTAATCATGTATATAAATTACATCTCCTACTACTTTCCATGATCAAGAATGCACTCAATCAATTGAAATATTTGGATGTTTGGCCTTGACAAAGCCATACTTCAGAAAAAAACATTTGAAGTTTATGAATTTTGTAATTTCATCGCGTACATCTGAATTATTTAAAAAATGAATAAATTTATATATTTTTAAAAAAAAATTGGCTACAGTTTAAATAGTAGTCCCTAAATTAGGTGTTGGAAAAATTACTGAAATACACGTCTTATGTTTCCCTTATTTCCAATATTTCCTTCTATTTCTAAAAACCTCTAAAATACCTTAATTTTATAATGTATCCGAGCTAGTTTTTAATGTATCCGGGTTATTTTATAATGTATCCGGTTATTTTATAATGTATCCGAGCTACATATTATGTATCCGATTTGTTTTACTTTTTCAGGGATTAATGTAATTACAAACTAAATAGGGATAGATTGTAATTTCATATTAAAACTATGTGATTCCTAAAATTTATACTTAGGTGTTTGTGCATTTGGCCCAAAATAACCCAAGCTAACTAACAAAGCCCACATAATCATAAAGCCCAAAATGGATTTCGACCCACATCTAAGAAATGAACTTGACTAGGCCCAGCCCAGTTCAATTCTGAATTCTCTTGAAACTTCAAAATTGCTCTTATAATTCGGGCACTTGATATGAAAGGGGTCCGATTAAATTCGGAGCTAGTTTTAGGGATGGAATCGAATAATTACGAGATAAAAAATGAGAAAAATGAGAGAATTGGAGCTGTTATAGAATCAACATCTTATTCTTTAATAGCAAGCGCAACGACAAGATCCATCGTTAGGAACAACACTTCTAACATGATTTTTACCATTTCAGAACCCAAAACATATGACCAACGATGAAGGTATCTCAACCATCCATCACAAGTCCAAAACCCATGTTAGTTTACGTATTTATACTATCTTTGTTCACTTTTATATGTCAACTATTTCAAAAATAGATTTTCATTTTTATTTTTCACTTTTAATATATCACGAAAAGACAAATCAATTAAAAGTAAACAAAGAGAATATATTTATCGCTCCTATGGGAAAGATAAACCAATTCAAAATATAAGAGTGAACAATCAACAACAACAATAACATATTCAGTGAAATCCCACTAAGTGATCAGGACTGGAAAGGATAGAGTATACGTAGACCTGACCCTCGAGAAGGTAGAGAAGAGTGGATAATGAGTTTTAGAAACATATGGTATAGGGAGATACACGGTGTGTACACAGATTTTACTTTTACCTCTAAGAAGTAGAGAAATTGTTTCTAATAGACCTTCGATCTTCTGAAGTAAAATCATTTTTCAGGACAAGTAAAATGTTATGATGAAATATTGACGGCATACTATGAACTGAATCTTTTATAATGGTTTCTGGTAAACTTTGAAAAGAAAAAATAATTCATTGACAATAAAAGAATTAAAACTTTTAACTAAACTTGACCATCTTTGAAATGATATTAATTCTTCTAAAATTAGAAGCATCTGTAATGGAAGTAGATATACGTCCACTCCATTATTAATTATTTGCTTATAATTTTCACAATTATATAAATTACACTTAATTAGGCCTTTTTACAATTGAAACACTTTGTTTTTTTTTTTCTTTTCCTTTGACTCTTTAACATTGAGTTAGATATTTTGCAGATTAATTAGAGTGTATAATATCTTTTCTTTCTCTAGAATTTAAATTCTAGAGAGGCACGGGGCTAGTAATAGTATTTAGTAATCGCGTATTTCTTGATTTGTTATTGTGTTTTTTGCTATCTGTTGTTTCATTTTGTTCTATATCTCGATATTTATTTATTTTTTCTTGCAACCTTTTTCCGATTAGCTTCCCTTTTTTGAGTTGCCTATCTATTAAACTTAACTTATCTACTCCGTAAAGATAAGAGAGAAATTGTATATATTTTTCACTATTCAAATTTCACTTATTACACTGAGTATGTTATTATTGTTTTAAACTCCATCTGATGTGTATTAATGTATATGTTTCTTATAATTAATGTTTTTATAATATAATTTATTTATATCTTCACTTCTTTAAATACATATAATTGATACCATTCACAAAAAAAATAAAAACAAAAAATCTAAGTACGTACGAGTTAAATCCAAATGGTCAACTCTTACTAATTTCCTTTTTGTCTTTTGAATAGTGAGCTATTAATTAGCTTTTGTGCATAGGTAGAGGTGACAAACTAAGTTCATGTACCTTGAAAACCCTTTTAAAATTAACAATAGTGATTAATTATTTTGATTTATTTAAATTGAGAATTTATCGAAAATAATCATTCGATCTTTATAAGATAGGTATAAATTAAATTGTATACATATTAGTACTCGTTATCTCATACTTCAATTATGAAATTACATTAGATATATTATTGTTATTGATTAATTTATTTCGAGAAATCAACATTGATCTCTTTTTAATTAACTAAAACAAATTTAACTCGAAGATTAGAATATAATCCTTTGTTGACAATGTCTTTGACTATGTGGACGAGTAGATCAAATTTTTAGGGTTAAACCTAAGATAAGAACAAAGAAAAATTTAGAAATTAAATTAATGTTGTGTTTGGTGGGATTAGGCTTAATGCTTCATATATATAATAATAATATATTATAATAATAATTTAATTGGAATTTTTCAACAAGCATAGCGCTTTACTGCTTCTGATTTTGATTAAATAAACAATTAGGGCTGTAGTTTATTGGATTATTATTGGAATTTAAGATTTATCAAGCATTAAAAAAATATTTGCACAAATCAGGTTAATTATTTATAAAGTACAAAATCAATGTAATTACCATGGGGCAGATTGTAGTTGACGATTCATTCATCTGAACTCATAACTTTCGAGAAGTGAAATATATATATATACGTAAAAATCTATTAAAATGTTTAAAAAAATATTATATCTAAATTCATAATTTAATAGTACATAAAGATAATATTAAAAATCTTAAATGTTGAACCAATTAAATATATATTTTGGATCCGCATCTAATTATAATCTAATAAAATGATAAATATCTTACTACCATACACTTCTTCTGTTCACTTCCACTTGTCACAAATCAATTTGACTAATTTCTTAAAATTGAAATAAATTAATTAAATATTTTAAATAAGTTTTCAAGTAGTTCTCATATTAATATAATGAAAAAAATACATCTTACAATGCTGATCAAAGTCCATACAATTTAACTCTCGAGAAGTAAAACGTGATAAGTAAAAATGAATAATGAGAATATTAAAATCTTTTTTAATTCATAAAGCACTAATGATTAATTATGTTAATGTTGGGACTTTAGAAACTGAATATTAGTTAAAGTTAGATTAAAAGTAATACTATATTTATATTAAAGTTGAATATTTTGTGTTCTGCTATGACAGGCATGTCGTGTTCATACTTGACAAAATTTTGTTCCCTAATTCTTACTGTTTAATTGGACTTTTACCAAGCGTTTAGCTAACTACATAAAGTCACAAACTAATTTATTTTATTACAATAAATATTTATACATCATATTTTTAATTATCTTGAGTGTATTTATTTGACAATTTTTTTTTAAAAATAAATATTGATAGTGATGTGTTGGACTATTCATGAAGAACACGCATCCTAACATGTGATTTGGGAGTTTTTTTTGGTCATAGATGACCATGAGGCAAGTGGCAGGAGCGGAGCTAGAAGCACGATTACGAGTTCTCCAAAGATCTTTTATTAAATCTTTTTATAAATTGAGGTTGAAATTGAAAATAGAAATTTATTTAAGTTTATACAGGATAAAATTAAGCACATCTTATTATATTATATTGTGTACATTCAGGGGCGAATCTAGAGTGATGAGAGCAGATTCTTGAGAATTCAGTAACTTTCATATAGATTTTGTATTTATCTTGAAAATTTTATTAAAAACTTAGTAACAAAGTGATCTCTTGATCAAGTAATAGAAATGAAACTTGCTTAAGCTTTGTTACTCATGACTTGACGGTTCAATTCCTCTTAAGAAAATATGATAAAGAAAACTCATAAATTTAAAATCTGCACTGTGCCTATATGTATATCTTTCTTTTAGTACAATGAATCAAACGTTTACGATAAAAGTATACTTACTATATAATTTCACTATTTTTAGTTTTAATGTTATAATTCTAATATAATTAACTTGTTCACAAATCAAACGATCGAGTCGATCTCAAGAAGTTGGTTGTCATTTTTGGCACTATGTATGTATACGATAAATGGCATTTGAAAGATTGTCTATCGGAGGATGTCACATTTTTCATATTACTAAAATATAAAATGTGAATTACTATACTCATGATTCTCTATCTCCTTTGAATCTATAATAATTAGAGTTAGGTCTAAAGGGAAAGAAACTTTCCTTTTTTGGTTATGTCATATATATGAGATCTTTGACTCATATATATCTCAAGTACACTTGATTATATATATAATTAGTAGACACAGAATCAGAATTTTAAATTTATAAGTCTAAATTAATAATTTGTATTAATGTTTAGCGACCATTTTAATAATAAATATAGTTATTGAGTTCAACTGAATCCGTATCAGAAAACTAGCTCTGTTGCTTTTGAATATCAGTGATGGAGCTAGGATGTTGTAAAGGGTTTATTCAAACCATGTTTATTAAATAGATAAAAAAAACAGTTTTTTTGTATTTTGAATTCCTTGTGAAATTGTTGGCTCCACCGCGATTTAATATTGATGCTTAACGAAGTAATATTCTTGAAATAAAAGCAAGTTGACTGTCATCAAAAGTAGGGTTTTAATTTGTCGAAATAGACATATATCTAGATTATACTTCCCCCCCAACAATTATATGGTTGAAAAACGTGTGGAAACTTTAGATTGAATGGAACTTCTTGAGAAATATCTCATCAACTATTTATCAACAATAACTCGTAAGAGTTACTTGAGTTGGGAAGCAATATAAGGTATTTCATAAGGAAGGTCAGGAATTGATTATATTATCTATATCGTCAGTGTTTTACATCAAACGGTTTATATTTATTTTTTTGTATGATTTGCGAGATAATTTACATAAGTCAGTTTATTCTGTATACACAAAAAGAGTAATGACTAAAAAAATTCTGGACAATTGCAAGAAAACACATAATTTTTGCTAGGCAAGTTACTTGTTCTCTCTCACACACGTAGACATCATGTGAGTTATTTTCAAATGTCAATTTTTTTTTCTTGTTTTTTCACTAGCTTTTATTTCAATACATTGTATTTAATCTCCAAAAAGGAACCAAGATATATTGGACCACAAAACTTTTTGCTTAGTTTGGTGTTGTGAAGTAGAAAAGACATAATGCATGTGTGTGTATCATACTATATTGTCACAAATGACATCATAAGCTATTGTTGTGGAATGATGTATGATTGTAGCAAACGATCAAACAGAAAGAAAATTAAATAATATCAAAATTTAACGAGGTTCGTTCAATCTAATGGCGAGTTTTTCGGGGTTGGGTTGTAGTATGGATCCATCAGAATGCAAGACACATAGTTAATTTATTGTTGTGCCATGGTTCAATGGTTTAACGCACCCCCAAAACTTATTCTAGTACTTCTTCGGTCATATTTTATTTGTGATAATATTTTACTTCTCGAGAGTCAAATTATTATATGAACTTTGACCAACGTAACATATAAAGATGTATTTTTTTTAATATATTAATGCGAATGATTCGTATTATTTTCAAACATCTAATCTGAATTTAGTTTTGAAGATGGATCTAATTAACTCCACTAAAACAAAATATGATAAGTAAAAGTGAACAGAGAAAATAGTAAATATTATCTTTAACCTTTTCCAAGGTATTATATACATTTGTAGGCCACATTTGCATGCAAATAGAAATTATTATTATTCTTTATACCTCTAAATGAACGTTAAATGCTAAGAAATTTTACGACGTGCAACATAAGTAGTAATACGTTAGTGGTGCATGAGGTTTTTTAATTGTGTAAGTTAGGTCGATCGATCAAAAACAATTATATCAT